>CAUYON010094060.1:0-23910 GCA_963573935.1 Arctocebus calabarensis | reverse complement strand
TGTCCTGTGGAAGAGACAGTGGGCTGCTAATAGTCCTGACTCAGTCTGTGAGCTTCAGCCCTTTGTCTCAGCTGTCATCCCCTGAGGGCCAGGTGCGGCTGAAATTTAGCAATGCTTTCTCAGTGCTGCCACTTGGTGCCTCAGGGGACCACCTCTCCAGTTCGGCCTCCTCTCCACTCACTTTCCTCTCACCAATCCTGAGTTGGAAAAACAGCACAGATAAGCAACAGCCCATGCCCTGTCCACACCCCTCGAGAAAATGTCCAAGAATCTGGACTCCGTGGGGGACAGACCTCCAGACCTCAGGGTGAGAGTGGAGGGGAGTGCCAGGAGTTCAAACTTGCAGGTAGAGAATATATACAGTTTTATACAGTTTTATTCCTGGCAGGAGAGTGCCATGGCACCCTAGTAGGGGAAGGAGGTCCAGTTTTTACAGAGTCTTTCCTGTGGGGTAGAGTGGGAGGACATCTGAACTCTGTTCGCTTGTTTGTATGGAGGTATGGAGTATGCTGTGAGCCGATCTCATGGGGGGAGGGGACTCCCATCTGCTTGGTGATGTGTTCTGTACCTTTTATTTGTATCCTTGGGGTCTCAGGTCGCTCCAGCAGGGTTGATGTGCATTCTTCGACCTTCTCTTTTGGCTCAGTTCCAAACCATTGGCTTTCTTGCTAAATTTCTGTCCTTTAACTCTCCTTCTGGATGGGAGCATCTACGGAAAGCTGGCTACAGACTGCCATCTTGGCTCCTCCCCCGCTCATCTACTAGTTTTAAATTAGTATTGAGTACATTAGATGGTTGGTTTTCCATTCTTGAGACACTTTATTAAGGAGAATGTTCTTTAGCTCCATCCAGGTAAATACAAAAGATCTAAAGTCTCCATCATTTTATGGCTCAATAGTATTCCATTGTATACATATACACAGTTTGTTAATCCATTCATGGGTTAATGAGTACTTGACTTGTTTCCACATCTTTAAATTTGTGAAATGAGCTGCTATAAAGATTTGAACTCAAATGTCCCTATGGTAAAACGATTTTTTTTTCTTCTAGAGAGATACCTAGAATGGGATTGAGGGATCAAATGGAAAGTCTACTTTTAGCTCCTTGAGGATATCTCCACAATTCTTTCCAAAAAGGCTGTATTAGTTTGCAATCCTACCAACAGTGTATAAATCTTCCATTCTTTCCACACCCACACCAGCATCTGCAGCTTTAGGACATTGTGATATGGGCTATTCTCACTAGGTGATATCTCAAGGTAGTTTTGATTTACGTTTCTATAATGATTAGAGACAATAAGCATTTTTTCACGTTTTTTGGCCATTCTTCTGTCTTCTTAAGAGAAAGTTCTCTATTCATTTCTCTTGCCCAGTGATTAATTAGATTATTTGCTCTTTTCTTATTGATTTGCTTGAGTTCTCTGTAGATTCTGGTTATCAGCCCTTTGTCAGTTTCATACCCATTTTTCTTCTCTTTTGGAAGACTGTTTGCTTTGTTTGTTGTGTCCTTAGCTGTGCAGAGCTTTTAGGCTTGACCAGGTCCCATTTACTTATTTTTGATATTGCTACAATTGCCACTGGGGTCTTCTTTATAAAATCTTTCCCCAAGCCTGTATCATTAAGAGGTTTGGCATAATGAGTTTTAAATGGTAAAGAACAAGAGGAGGAGGAGGAAATTTCAAGGCATTTTCATGTATTCATATGTTTAAATTCTTGTAACTACTCTCATTCTTTCCATGACTAGTAAACCTTTGAATCACACAGTTTTTGATTTCAAGCTATTGTAAGCAGAATGGCATTTGTGCTTAGAGAAGCAGGTGCTCATGAAGTCAGTGGAAGGGGTGTAGGAGCAAGCTCCAGGCAGCATCTCCAGGAACAAGTCCCAGAGCCTCACAAGGAACCACTGACTAACAGCCTAGGAGCTCTGTACCTCCTGTTGGCTCTTGGCTTGAACCTCTAAAGCTAGGACCCAAGGATAGACCAGCAGGGTTGGCTCTAGAGCCATGCTGTGCCTGCTGGATTCATGCCAGCAAAAGAAATTCCCATAGCCTGCCTCTCCACATCCGCAAAGCCAGGGATTGGACATAGGGAACTCAGCTGATGCAAAGGGGTACAAGCAGATCTACCTGTTTACCTGCAGGGATGTTGAAGCATGTTGTTCTTAGCCCTCTTCCTCTGCATTATAAAGGCACATTCCCCACTCCAGGGAAAGTGGACCCTAATCCACCATATATAGCTCTCCCATGTCAGTATTTATTTCTCCCTATTTTTCTTCTATGCTCATAAATGATATGCCAATGTATGTACATATGGATTGTTTCTTAAACTTACAAGTTTCTTAAAATGAGATTGCATCATGCCCATTTATCTACATGTTATTTTCTTTACTCAAAGTACATCATAGAAATACCTTCAAGTCAGTGGTATGACTCTTTCTTCTCAATGGCTGCATGGTGTATATACACCATGACTTATTCAACCATTCCCTTTCTGGTGAGCTTTCTCTTTCTAACCAGTGTTTTTCCACAACAGACAATGCTGCTATAGCAGCCTTGAGTAGGTGGCATTCTTTCTTTGAGATCAGTTCCCAGAAGCAGGATTGCTTTGTTTGCTGCATTAATAGATACACCTAGACTCCTTTCAAAGAGGCTGCAATGTTTTCCACCCATATGCCTGCTAGGAATAGGTGCAATCCCTTTCTAAAATCTTGGTCCACTTAGTTGGAGCAATGTGCTATCTCAACGTTGTATTATTTTATATCTCCCTGACCATTAACTGAACTAGCTCTTGCTCTAATAGCACCTTGATATTACGTTTGGTAAGACTTACATTGGTTTGGTTAGTTTTGTTTGTCAGGGGAATGTAAGCTTCTAGGGGCAGTGACCCTGTCGATTTTGTCCAACACAGCATCTCACTGCTAGCCATGGAGTCTGACTCATAATATGTGCTTAATAATGGTCAAATTTAAGTCGATAAATGAATGAATGTCACAGAGATCTTTCAGTGTCAGTTTATTAACAGTCTGGCTTTGGTTTAATTAGAAAATAATTATACAAGCTAATGGAAAGTCTAATTGCAGTTGTTGAATCAACCTTGGAAACCAATGTCTTTTCAAACTTTAGTATATCGGAGTCACCTGCAGGGTCTGTAAAAGCACAGATTATTAGGTTCCATCCCCAGAGCTTGTGATCTAGTAGATTTGGTTTGGACTTGAGAATTTGCATTGCTAACAAATTCTCTGGTACTTCCGCTGCTGATAGTGTAGAGATTGCACTTCGTGAACCACTGTTACAGAAAAACTGGCGAGGAACTTGAATAGACAATTCTTAGAAAAAGCAATGCAAATAGCTCTTACCCATATGAAAAAATAATCAACTTTGGCTTGGCGCCCAGAGCTCAGTGAGTAGGGTGCCAGCCACATACACTGAAGGTGGTAGGTTTGAGCCCGGCCTGGGCCTGCTAAAACAACAGTGACAACTGTAACCAAAAAATAGCCAGGAATGATGGCAGGTGCCTGTGGTTCTAAGTGATTCTCTTGGAAAAGAATCACTTAATCCCAAGAGTTTTAAGTTGCTGTGAGCTGTGATGCCAGAGCACTCTACTGAGGGCAATACAGTGAGAGTCTGTCTCAAAAAAAAAAAAAATCAACTTCACTCGTAAGAAAAATGTGGAGTAAAACTTCAGTAGAGTACCATATCACACCTGTTAGACTGGCAAAAACCCAAAAGTTTGATGATATACTCTATTTGTGAGGCTATAAGGAAGCTGACATTCTCATATACATGTGTCTTTGGTGAAAATACAAAATGGTACTCTGAAGGGTTATTTGGCAGCATCTAACAAATCACATGCATATTCATTCTTTGATGTAATAGGCCCACTCTGAGAGTCTTTCCCAAAAGTGGACTGGTAAAAATATAGTGCATGAAGTAATTCATTGCAGCACAATTTGAAGTAGCAAAAGATTGAAAACAACTCAAATGTCTGTTAATGGGGAACTTGCTGGATAGATTGTGATTCATTCACAAAATGTATGGGGAAATATCTCTGTGTTCCACTAGGAAGTGATTTCCAGGAGATATCATTAAATAACAAAAACAATGCTGAGAAAAGAGTGCAGTCAGCTACCTTTCATCTACACAATGGGGAAGTTTTATATGATATAAGCTTATATTTAAGAAAAATCAATAGAAGAATAAGCTATGTGTTTTTAGAAAGTGATTACCCGTAGGTGAAAAGAAGGGATAGAAGGAGAGAATAGAGATAGAGGCTAATGATGGACTTTGAATAGACCTCGCATTGTACTAATAGATTTAAAGTCACATAAATATTTTACACAATTTTGCACTAATACTAAATTGTTTTAAATGATATCTAAAACTCAAAAGTGAAGTTGAACAAATGAAAGTGATTATATATCTTATTGGTGGAATAACCTTGGAGAAAAGTGTATTCCTAACAGTATAGATCTTAGGTTCAGAAATAATTGCAACAACAATCTAAAATTGTTCTCAATAATTATTGGTGGTAGTGTTGCATTCTAATTCTGCATCTGCTATGATTCTGAATGTATATATTATGGGATAAATGTGATATGGGTAGTATGGGATAAAATATGAACTCACATAAAATTTATCTTTAAAAAAAATTCTCATCTCCGTTCACTGGAAAGTTGTAAACAGTGACTAAGTCAATAGTAACAAGCACCTCTAGAACTCATGCTGTGATCTTTAAATACATTTCTCATTTAAAGGAGGTAGTGGTCTATGAAGAAACACCTGTGACAGGTGTTTCTTCACAGCTCTATTTGTGAGGCTGCAAGGAACTAGGTATTTTCATATGCATGTACCTTTGGTGGAAATACAAAATGGTACTATGAAGGAGGGTTTGGCTGTATCTAGTAAATCACATGTATATTCATTCTTTGATGTACATGTAGATCCCAAAACATCTTGCCATACCGAATTCAGAGACTCCTAGCATTCTATTGAAAAGGTCCAAGAATAAACTTCTTGCAAACTAATACTTTCCTTTTGGAAAGACGTTTGGGGAATACTCAGAGATCTAAAAATATATCTGCCATTTGATCCTATAATTCCTTTACTTGGTATTTACCCAGAAGACCAAAAATCAGATTATAACAAAGATATCTGTACCATATTGTTTATTGCAGCCAAATTCATAATTGCTAAGTCATGGAAGAAGCCCAAGTGGCCATCGATCCACAAATGGATTAATAAACTGTGGTACATGTATACCATGGAATATTATGCAGCCTTAAAGAAAGATGATGACTTTACCTCTTTCATATTTACATGGATGGAGCTGGAACATACTCTTCTTAGCAAAGTATCTCAAGAATGGAAGAAAAAGTATCCAATGTATACAGCTCTATTATGAAGCTAAATTATAGCTTTCATATGTAGGCCATAACCCAATTATAGCACAAGAAAGGGGTAAGGGAAGAAAGGGGGAGGGGGAGGATGAGTGGAGAGAGGGTAACGGGTGGGATCACACTTATGGTGCATCTTAGAAGGGACAGGTAAAACCTACTAACTGCAGAACACAAATGTTTTCACATAATAAACGAGAAACTCTCATGAAGGTAATGTCGAACAGTTGGATGAAAATATTTCAGATTGTATATGAAGCCCGCACACTGTACCCAATGATTGCACTAATGTACACAGCTATGATTTAATAATAAATAAATAAATAAAAGTTAGAAAAGCAAGAAAGGAAAGGAAAAAAAAATGAAAAAATATAGCGCCTTTCAGTAAGTCCATAGATATAGGCTTTCTTTAAAAGAATGTTAGCATTTCAAAATGCTAGATGGAAAACTTAATTCTGGAACAAACGTGTACCCAAATTAAAAATAAAAGAATCTTGATGATTATGTTATTGCACATAAAAATTAATGATAGACTGTTGAAGATCTAAATATAAAAGGCAAAACAATAAGATTTCTAAGCTATCAGATAAAATAATACCTTCATAACTTTGGTGTTTTAGCAATGATTTCTTAAATAGGACACAGTATTAAATGATGAGAAGGGGTGAAATGATAAAATAGGTTCCAATAAAATTCCATTATTCTCTGTTTTCAAAGTTATGATGATGAAAGTAAAACTGAAAATCTACTTATACCTATAACCATAAAAGAGTTTGTATCCAGAATACAAATTCATAGACATCCTGATTTAAAATGAATGGCATACTTGCAAATAATTCACAAAAATAATATCCATATGGCTGACAAATAAAATACTAATAATCAGGAAATTACAAATTATTATCTCATTTAAACACAACTATGTGACTATTAGAATGAATAAAAATTTTAAAACAATTACCTGAATGTGGGGAGCAAAATGAACACACCCACCTCACTGGCTCAACCATTTGGAGACCTTTTGAAATAATCTACTATATTAAATATATTCATGTGCTAGGACTCCAGAGGGCAGTGTGCATTTGGGTTCACAGGGACACAGATACAAACATGAAGACAGAACTAAGTCAACCCTGACTAGGCATATTGGCTGTGTCTGCGGTAACACTAGTAAGAAATACCTGGGTTTGAATTTAGCTCTGCTACTTTCCAGTTGCATAGCCTTGGATCACTTGTTCGAGCTTTCTTACTATAGTTTCACTATCTGCAAGAAGGAAATCATTCCACCCATTTCCCAGTGTTAACGTGAAAACGACATGAGATAGGGATCACAACGCTGCTATCGTGATATTAAGTATATTAGTATATTCTCCAGTGCTTTTTTATTATTGTCTAAAGTTTTGAGTTTTGGTGCCTTCAGTTCCCAAATATGACTGATTTGTCCTCATTCGAGATATTAGTCATTTAAAAAAAGTTTATTTATTGTTTGTGACTACCCATAAAAGATAACATTGAAGGATAGCTCTTTGTTCTTGCCTGTATCTATTTTAAAAGTCAGCTTTAGTTTCTGTTGAACCTTAGTGCTTCACATTCATTTTTAATATAATGTTCACCACCCTTGAGCATAAACATTTTTATATTTAAATGTAAAAGTAAATTTCTAAGAAAGATAGACACTGTATAACAAAATTGATCATATCTGGAAATGAATTTTGGACACATCCAAATGCTATTAGAGAATCCTCTATACATTTAAACCTGTTCAAGCATAGTACATGAACAGTTAATAACATATGGAAAATACGTATCCATTAGCCCAAGGAAGACAAATTTAAGTTAATTTTCATATTCCCATGCATCTTTTGTATTTTCATGACTGGAAGAAATACAGTGTTTCTCTTTCAATCAGCTGCATAACTTTCCGTGCTTGTTTGCTTTCTCCACAATAACTTTCAAAGGCATAGAATACTTTTAAAGAAATCTGGTCAACAAACAGTTATTGAGATATAAACTATTTCCGTTTTTTGCCACCGTCTACTATCTTGAGAGTAATTGGCAGCTGGAAAAACCTTTTATAACCAAACAACTTTTCTCATTTTAATTGAACGTCAATAAAATTTTCAATGTCAGCACATGTTGTAGAAATGTGCTATTTCATTAAAGCAGTCTACAGGTCATAGAACCAAGGCTTTAGCACAATTTAAACAAATCCCAGCAGGCAGCAAGCAGTGTCACTAACTGAAGCAGGAATGTCTAAGTCTCTTAGCTAGTTTCTTTAAGTAGAGTCCCAGACCAACTGCACCCAGATTGATCTGAAGGACTTATAAAAATTAGAGATTTGTAGCTCACATCTGAGTCAGATGGGATACTGAAATCTATAATTTTAACAAGATTCCCAGGTGACTTTTACACACACTAATTAATCTTAGTCTCTAGCCTTTTCTTTGGGAGATTTACAACTTCCTAACTCCATAAGAACCTAAGAGCCAAAACCTCCTCTCAGGCTGCTCGTGAGGCATTTCTGATGATTTAGTGGTGTTTGATCCCAAGTGTGCGCTGAACAGGGAAGCCTGCAATTTAAGGAATGGATGCTCATCTCCAAATGACATGATTCCTCTTAGCTCTCAGTTTATATTCTGAATTCCATAATGTTTCAATCCCACCTTGACACTCCACCTTGCTACCGAGTAAACACTCCATACCCATTTAGCGGCTTGCTCAGCAATTCTCAATTACAAGGTCTCTAAAATGGCAAAGGAAAACGCACCTGTCAGATTGTTACTTAAAATTTTTCTAGTTACATCATCTGCACCTTGAAGTTAAAAGAAGCTTTAAAGTTCTTCCAAAGAATGCACAGGGAAGAAGTGCTTCCTAGGAAAATACTTTCTCCAAAAGCAAGGTAGCGTGTAATCACTGTTTGCCTGTAAAGGAAAAGGGTTGTGAGTGGCAAAGGATAAGGACATTTCCTATTGGACATGAGAGAACTATGCCTCGTAAGTGACATGTGAGTATGTAAGTAACGAACAGTTCCACTTAATCAGAAAGTTTAACAACGTGAGTACGTGGTATAATCATTCTGAAGGATGTTGAACTGCATTGCAACTGTGACAGACATTTAGTGTTCTCTGCAGAAAAAAAAAATCTGTCTATTCCAAACAACGTCGCATATTCAGAAAAGAGGGGAGAATCTTTGTCAGATCTTCATTTCACTTTGAAAATCTGTGGGTCAGTTTGCTTATGACTAGTATACAAAATACCTTAAGTTCAATCATTAGCCAAAACCCATAATGGTTGCAAGAGTGTATGTTTTGTGGACAGGATTCAGACATTGCTAAAGATAAATGTCTGCACATGATGAAAACATAACCAATTTATCAAAATAGAAGGAAAAAGATAAACTCAGTTACTGTAAATACTTGAAAATCCCCCCAAATTTTAAATTTTACTATCAAATCATAACAGACATTGCAGAATAGATCGTAGAAAACAGCAAAATAGGGTTGCCTCCCAGTTCTTGACAAGACAGAAAAAGCCAAAGGAAACGTACATTCCCTGTGGGTGCCATAGCCTGCCCTCCTCTTAAAAAAATAAAGAGAAAGGCTTTTACTTTTTACTTCAAAGTAAATCTTTTAAAAGGTAATCAGATGAAGGTTCGAATTCTAAAAATTGAAGCTCTTTGGATTTTGGAACTAGATAGAGCAGCAGAAAAATAATTGGGAAGAAGAGGATTCCTCCAGCTGTGCCACCTCCTTCTGTCTAATAAACAAGTTCCCTCACATTTATAACCTGAATTTAGCTACTTTGCAAAAGAATATTTGATAGAGAAGATGGAAAAGATTAATGGTACAACTTTCTATCTACATAGGAGGGCCTGTAGACATAGCAGAAAACAATACTAATATTCACTATTTTAAGAATGTGAACTATAATTTATTCCAATCATTAAAAATAGATCCTTCATAACTCCGTTTTCTCAACCAAAAATTAGGTCAAAATCCAGAAAAATAATAAATTCTGGGTTTTAGATTTTATTATTAAACATTACCCTTTTTCTTAAAGAATATAATACACTGTCATAGAATAATAAACATGTGAATAATTGTCACTTTAGGCTAAGATTATTTGTAACTATGCATAATTTTTCTTTACTATCCTCTGGCTGATCTCATCCTAAATGTTATCATAAAAAAAGAAGTTACCAGGCACATGTGAAAAATCACATTTTCTAAATATTTATGATCCCTGCATAGTGCAGGGAGATACTTCTTTTAATTTAATTATAAAGATTGGTTTCATAAACTGAACGCAATTTGCTAAGGGCATTTTAGTAAGGAATAAATATTTGATTATAGTGTTTAATCTTTCCTTGCCACAACATATTTATCTACGTCCTGCTCTATCTTTTTGTTTATCTGTAAATCTCAAGATGCTTTCTCTGTCCTCACAGAAGTCTGGCTTCCACCTTCACTGAAATTGCCCTTGTTAAAACCCTTGCCTTTCCAAAGGAAACCTAGAGGATTCTTTACCAGTGTGACTCATTTACGTGAAACACTTGACACTTTTGACCCCTCCTTCCTTTACATTTTCTTCTTTAAATTCTGAGATGACCCGCTCTCTTGCTTCACATCCTCGGACTCCTCCTCTGTTCTTCTCTGTACTTCACTTCCCAGTTATCCCTCCAATCTTGATTTTTCACAGGAGACACCGGCATTGCTATTTCTGCCTGCCCATCACTCTGTGCTCTTTCTTTTGTAACAATTCTGACCCTCAGTCCCTGGATGTTCTGGAGAGGGACTTACTTGAGGAGCGGGAGGGTAACCCAAGATGGGACATTCAGAGTGTTGAACACCCTTATCTATAGAAATCAATCATTCATGTATGGCAGATGACTCATGGCAGTGAATATTTTTAAAAGATCTGTTATTTTTATCAATTGTGGGTTTCTAAACCTAGAAAGATCTGCTGTTTATTCCCAGGAGGAAAGAGGCAGCTAAAAAAGAGCCAGCAGAGGGAAAGGTCCCCTTTACCCCTGAGAGAAGGCAGAATCAGGTTCTTCAGGTTAATGAGGTATCCCTGGCATCCAGGTGTCCACAGACCAACTGGGCTCTTCCTCCTACTCTCCCACTTCTTCTCTCTCCATCTTTCTCTTGCCCTTTCTTTGTTCTGCTTTAGTGTCAAAATAGACTAACAAATATGCCTAGATTCTACCCTACGCCATTTACTTCTCAAAATCTACAGGTTTGGACAATTAACTTTGGAAACTCATCCTAGAGAATGTGCTACATACTTCACTGCTGAATATCACTTTGCTCACTTTGAAAATATTTCCCATGGGGCATGATGCACAGGTGCCGGGCCTAGTCCATCCTTCAGAGCAATTTTGGAACTCTTTTCCTGGAGTACCTTCAAGTATTCACCTCACTGTCCGAACACCACAGCAACATTCAGCAGTGTGGTGTGCAGCACTTTTTTCTAGGATGAGTTTCCAATTATCCAACCTCGTATTTCATGTATTTAAATATTCTCCTTAATCCCTAGGAAATAGGAATTCTTCTTTATTCCCCAAAGTAAACTACTGCTTACTACTTATTACTCACTTTTTTTCAGATCCATACTTCAACTTTCACTCTATTTCTATCACAAATCTCTAGCTGAATCGCCCTCAAGTCTCTCCAATGAAATATGTCCCCAACTCATACTCCTTTCTCTTCTTTTTTCCAACATGTTCATCTTCTACTTTCTGTTTTCTTTTCTTTGATGGTCCTATCCACCTTGTTTCCTAACCAAATGCACTGATTTAAGGATGGGAGTTTAAACCAGTGCTTTTCTTTTTAGTACTAATTCAGGTAGAACAAATGTATTTAGCATTCAAAAATCTATTAATAACCACACAAAGAAGTAAATCATTTTTGTTAAACTTCAAAGGTTATTAATTATGCTAATATTTATTCTCCTCTACGTGTTTGAGGTCTCAGTTTTAAGAACTTTTCGTGTGTTACATCATTTATATTTACACAAAATTCCCATAGGGTATGCAACATTTGTTAGAAACTATCTGAGTTCAATTTGAGGGCTTGCATTGCTTTTGTCAGAAACTGATTATTCTATAATCTCCCTTGAGATTCATTTGTGGGTCCTGACAAAAGTTTTGAGACAGACTGTGTTAGGTCCATTATTTTACTTCTAAGAAATACAATCCACAGCGTCCTCTTTGATTCACCTGGGCAAGTTTCAACGTTCTTGGCTTTGGTGTTGCAGGGAGAGCTTTGTTTGTTTCCTTCAGTGCAGATTTTGCATTTCTTGATTTTTGTGTATCTCAAAAATTTCATAATGACCCATGTGCAAACCAAATACCAAGTTGGTCTCAGACTAAGGGCAGCTACACTTCTTTGTTTGGGGGTAGGAAAAAGTTAATATGAGGGTACATACAATTAAGTTACATTGTTTGTGTTTATAAGGTAGAGTCCAAGTTGTGGCCGTGACCTTGACCCAGGAAGCATGCCACCTACCCTCCGTTGATCCTGTAGAAGGGAATTTACCAACCCTCACCAAGCCCCCCTTCTTACATTTGAGTTTTCCTCTCATGTGTGCACATTTTTGTTAATCTACAAGTTTTAATTCTTTTTTTTTTTTTGTATCATATACAGTCACTTTTGTCTTCATGGTATTATCTTTAACATTTTGTCATGATTTTGATAGTTTTAGGTTTCATATTGACTATTTAGTATAGAATACTAACAGAAGAATGTCAATCCTCTTAATCATTTAATACTTTTTGGATTAATCCTTGGTGGGTAGGAATTTTTACAGAAATTGAATATCATGCACATCATTGTCCTCCAGAAAATCTGGGTATATGATCCTCACTCTGACATTTTCATTTAGTTCATAGCGTTGGATTTTCTGCTGTTTTACTGTCAGCACCCTATGTTCCCGTATTTAATCATAGTCATATGAAATCTCATCTTGGACTGTTATATTTCAATCAAAGGTGATTAGTGGCTATTACATATTACTAACAACAGCATAATGTGCTCTGTTTCCCTTTTTCATAAGGTAAAGCTTAATAAATTATAAGTAAATAGGAAAATTGTAAATTTTATGAGTTATAGCAGTGATGTTTCATAAATATTCAGGTTTTCACCTGTAAATTTTCAAGGAATAAATTATTCTACTAATATATAAGAAAGCAACATATGGGATATTTCACATAACTGCATTTATGAAGTAATTTTTTTTCAGAAAAAGAGATTAAATCCTAGTTTATGCTTTTCAGAAATATAAAGACAAATGCTTAATATTTGTGTGGCAAATTATAAAAAGAAACAGAGAAAGCTGAATGATTAGAGATTTGTGTAAGAGAGTTTGAACATATCATATACCTAATTTTGGTGGGTTATCTATTTCTGTGATTTTATTTTTTATAAATGTTTAATAATGTAAAAAACAGAGACAAGAAGAGCAAATGTACCTTTACTGTCCTGCAAATAATTAAAAGTATTCGTCCATGTAAGCACCACCTAGGTCAAGATAAAGAGCCCTGCTTCTTTCTAGAACCCCTCATCTGTCTCTTTACAACCAAGATTGCTACTCTTTGCTCTGAGAATCCAGTCATAATTCCCTCATCCTTTTCTGGTCATAATCCCCTTGTCATCACTATCTTCTTTTTGAAAACACTTGGGTAAGTGTTCATCTCAAAGAATAAAGTTTAGATTTGCCTATTTTTGACACTTAACAAATAACTCGCATTATATGTATTTTTATACCTTTCTTCTTTAGTTCCACTTGCACTTGTATGCTACAACTATAAACTTCAGTGTGTTCAATTATTTTTTTATCCTCAAATTTTGTCATGACAACTCCAATTAATATATGGATTATAGTGGCAATGAGCATTGGACACTTGGTCTTTTTTCTCTCATTTCAAACTACTAACAATACTTCTATAAATGTTTTTGTATATGTATTCAGGTCTACATGGATACAAATTGCTCTGGGGCATTACCTAGCCGAGGTCGTATAGTATGACTCCTCACACATTACAAGGTTTAAGGCCAAAATGCTTTCCAAAGAGGTTGTACTCTGGCATTATATAATTTAAAAATAAATATTGATATTAATTTCATAGATAAAGTTACCAAATTTTAGAAAAAAATTATTTAAAATTGAGACCATGATTTCTCTGAAGATGTTGTACTATTAGTCATTGTAACTTTGAGGATTGATGGATAGTTCTTGGAAATGTGTAAGCAGGGCAGCACCTGTAGCTCCAAGGAGTAGGGTGCTGGCCCCATATGCTGGAGGTGGTGGGTTCAACCTCAGCCCCGGCCCAAAATCGCAAAAAAGAAAAACAAAGTATAAGCAAGGTTGATCTATAATTGGAGATGACTTTGATGCCATAATAAATTAGTAAATATCTCATGGTGTCATCCTTATATATTTGACAAGTATTTTTACTTGAAATTTACTTTTAAATATTAATATTAATTACTCAGAGCATTTCAAAATCTTTCTTTGCTGTATTTCCAAATGAGTTTAAATAAATAATTAATCAATATTCTCAGAATAATTACGATGATAGCTTCTATATGATTTCTGATCATTTGAAGTCTGGCAGTTTAAGAATTATTTAGAATGCTCCAGATACTTGTAGTTTTTTATGTAATTTGATATTCACCTTTATTTTATAATAAAATTACATCATCTTCCAGTGAACTTGCAATATAACTTGGAGTTAAGAATATATTTTAAGGTGTACTAGATCAAAAGTGTTCAGTTTTACATCTGCTTAATATGTTTTTACCTTGTTAAGTAAAATGTAATATTTCACAATTTAGCCTATTAAAATTCCTTATGACGTGGTAGCAGATTTAATTTAGTGTCTTAATTTAATGATTGTATATGTGTCTGTCCATGAGTATATTAAAAGAATAAAATAATTATCCAAAATTTCAAGTTTGCTTTTACAAAAGAAGTATAGATTAGACTCTTGAACAATTTCTAATTTACTTTAATCAATTGATTCTATTTGCTGCATGCTATAGAATTATTGGTATATTTCTCATTTATGTGAAATTTATGCCAGATTCCTGTGTACAAAGCAAGGCATATTTTCTTCCACCGAATGTGATAATAGCAGGAAAGCTTAGAATGTTCCTTCCTGTCTAGACAACATTTGAATTGTGGGCACTTGTTGTGGCACCATGTCACTATTTTGTCAGTAAGAACAAATGTTTCATACCAACTGTCACTTCATTGGAAGATAATGCCTCTAAAATTTAAATAAGTATATGGCTAGACTTTTTAGGGAAAAAAAATCTTCCATGACATATCAAACCAACTACTAGAATCAGCCCTAATTTCTTAAAATTGATTTGACTTTGGAATCCATGGTTATCTTCTTTTAAAAATCTTTCTTCTCTTGTGTGTGATAACTCCCCAAGAGTGTCATTAGTCTTTTTTTCCTTGTTTATATGTAGATTTTACTAAGGAAGAATTTACTTATCTAACTTAAATTATTATATTTATAAGAATAATTAGAAATGTTATATCATCAGCCTTTCCAGGTACCATGTTTATCTCATTTGACTTCTTTCTGTGTGTTCCACCAACTGGTTGACCTTAGCATGTTATATTCGACTAAATCTTCTACTTAGGATGGAATAACAAAAACCTCTCTCCTTAAGGCAAATAAATTGCAGATGAAATATATGAAAATATAGGAAATAACATTTGTTTCTGACATTAGGCAACAGGCCACACAGGACTATGATAAAAGTGTGTCATTCTTGACTTTCATATGAAGGCTATAACCCAACTATAGCACAAAAATATGGGGAAACGGGCAAGGGAAGGGAGGGGAGAGGGGTGGTTGGGATGGAGGGAGGGTAATTGGTGGGACCATGCCTATGGTGCATCTTAGAGGGGTACAGGCAGAACTTACTACATGTAGAATACAAATGTCATCATATAATAACTAAGAAAATGCCACGAGGGCTATGTTGAGCAGTTTGATGAAAACATTTCAGATTGTATATGTAACCAGCACATTGTGCCCCTTGATTGCACTAGTGTATGCAGCTATGATTTAATGAAAAAAAAAAGGTTTAGGGAGGCAATGAGAAAACACACCCAATTGACACCTGACTCCATAGAGGGCCAGATTATTTTAAAAGGCAAATTTATCACTCAAGTGACTCCAGATATTCAAAGAAAACTACAGAAATTGGCTCTAGGTCCAGACTATAACCTGGAGAATCTTCTTAAAATGGCCATTATGGTCTTTTATAACTGAGACCTGGAAAGAAAGGAAGAAAAAGAGAGAAAGGAACAGAAAAGAATGACAGCTCTAGTAATGGCACTCCAACAAACGAGCAACTTTCAGGAGCAGAGGGAAACCAGAGGAGCTGAAAACAAGTGCTTCCAATGTGGTCAGACTGGCCACTTCAGAAAAGACTGCCCCCAGCAGCACCACTGGCTGGGCAAGCCACCTGCCCCCTGTCCAGAATGCAAGGGTGACCACTGGAGGGTGGTATGTCCCCAGAGGAGAAGGCCTCCTGGGACAGTGACCCCATCGGAGCCCAAACTGGACTGAAGGTGCCTAGGGCAAATTCTTACGGCTCCAGCTTTTGTCATCACCTCTCAAGAGCCCCAGATTTGCCTTATAGTGGAGCACCAGGAGATAAAATTTCTTTTGGACACTGGAGCAACCTTTTCTGTACTTCTCTCTAGCCTTGGTCTTTTATCCACCAAATCCATAACTATACAGGCGGTGTCTGGAAAGCTGCTTACCAAATTTTTCTCCCAGCCTTTAAGCTGCAATTGGAATGACTTGCTGTTCTCTCATGCCTCCCTAATCATGCCTGAAAGTGCTGCTCCCCTTTTGGGGAGGGACATACTATCTAGAACAGGAACTTTTGCCTTCCGGAGATCTAGTCATGATCAAAACTCTTCCCTCTAATTCACCTTCCCTAACCCCAACTTGAGAAGTCCCCTTTCCTGTTATCATATCTTCTTCTACAGCTGTTAACGTTATAGGAGTCAATTCCTGCATACATCATTCACGAGTAAAATCCTGGAACCCTCCATCTTCAACAGAGGTACACAGTGAAGACAGCCAACCACAGACCACCTACACTAGTGAGCCAAAAGAAAGTCTGAAGTTATTATTCAGGAAACAGCAAAAAAAAATTCCTAATATGTTTTTCTTTTAGCATCACTGAATAAGTGCTTCTGACCGGATGCTGCTCTACCTTTGCCTATTATTGATTATACTAATGAGATTTGTGTTTTCCAGAAATGTCATCAAGCCACGCGCAATAAAGATAGTTCCAGTCCATGAACCACTGTATCACTCTCCCTCCAGAGAAACCCAAACTGCCCCCTTCTATCATCGCCTGATTCAGCAGGAAACAGATCGAGTCTTCGCTCCTTTTCCCTAACAGCAGTTGGAGTTTCTACTCGGAGAGGGAGAATTGATGTGGACATTTGGCGCCCTGGCCAGCTCAGTGGAGCAGGCGGACCTGCTGCCTCCTCCTTGGCAGTGTCGGTGCCGCGGCAGCCAGCTGAAGAGCCAGGGGGCTGGATGACTGGCAAGGAAAGGGACTTCCAACCCCCACCAGAGGCTCCAATAGCCAAAAAGCCTGGACAATTGCTGAGGAGTCACCTATGCCTCGGTGTCTCCTTTACTTTGCACTTGGGACTAAATGTGGAACCCCCATTCCCTATGCCTAGGTCAGTTTCATGTGAATTTCCTGGGCCTCAATTCCATGAATGGACTGTATCCATTCATTGATGCATTCATTCACTTTGCCCCAGAGGGGACTGTGTTCCTTCACTGATACATTCATTCACCTTCCAAATAAATTAATTAATTAATTTAAAAAAAAAAAAAGAAAAATCCTCCTTACAAAACATCAGTTTGAAATGAATTTTCTAAGTAATCATTTCAAGCTTTTTAAAAGTACCTGTTCAAATCAAAGCTCATCATTTTTTCAGAACAATTGTTGTTTGAGCACTAAATGGTCACATAAACGAGGAAGCAAATAGATACAAAATGACAGGAAAGCAAGCGGCAAAATAACTACAATCTTTATCCCAATGATACTGCAGTATAATAAATAAAATGACAATTAACCAAAAACATCTTTATTTTAGTCTTCAAAGAAGAAAATTCTTTTCTTCTTTTTCCAAGATAATCATGATTAACTTATAAAAATGGGTATACATCTTCAAAATATTTCCCTTTAACGGGAAACTATGCTTTATAGGATTTAAACATTAAAAAGTAAAAAAAAGAAAAATTCTATTTTTTTGTCATTGTAAGACAAAACAGAATCTAGCATAAGTCAAGGAAACCCATTCATACTTCAGGTCCTTCTCCTCCAGGAACCAGCTGCATAAGAGGAAAAAGAGTTTATTAATAACACCCCTTCATGTCATCTAAAATCCCTACTAAAAGTTCTTCATCAGCGAAAGCTACTCTTCAGCTCTTACCCCTCCCTTACATTCCCATTTTGTCCAGATAGTATCTATTTATAATTCCCAACATCTTCTATTAATACTTAGTGTCTTGACAATGACTTTTGACAAAGTAAAAGATTAAAAAGCCCAAGCAAGCTAATCTTTAAGTCCAATGCCTCTTCAATAGCTCAGCTTTAGGGAACTGACCAAAGAGAATCCCTTCCCATTTTAAGCATCATTGGGCCAGGATCATTTCGTCAAGCAAGTAGCATTTCAAGTGAGTTCTATAATCCATGACCCACAAAAATGGACTAACATCTAAATAAAACACCTTTAAGGGTCTTACCATTGTTATATTATTTCCATTTAGCAAAATTTGATCTAATTTAGTAATCCTTCTTCCTTCTGGTGTGATTTCACTAATAAAAATAGAGTCAAAAGGAAAAAAATAAGAGTCAAAATAAACAGCAGTAATCAAAGATAACATTTCAGAAATAAAGGGTTATTTTTGTACAGAAAATTAACATGAGATCAGGCAATTCTATCAACAATCTTCAGAGACAAAGGATATGCACCAGGTAATGTACAGTCTTCATCAAAGGCACCAGAGTAGACTGACAGACCTAAGATGTACATCCACAGACTAATCTTCATAAAAAGAAACTGAAACTTGCCAAAGAGATAAAATATGAAGTGAAATATTTAGCAGCCTCTTTGTCTTTAACACATCCATTACTATTGATTCTTATGTACTAAACCAACCTGAATCAATTCAGGTTTTTTTTTTGTTTTGAGACAGAGTCTGACTCTGTCACCGTGGCTACAGTGCAGTGGCATTATCATAGCTCACTACAACCTCAAACTCCTGGGCTTATGCAATTCTCTTGCCTCAGCCTCCTGAGCAGCTAGGACTATAGGCACATTACCATGCCCAGCTAATTTTTCTATTTTTAGCAGAGACAGTGTCTCACTCTTGCTCAGACTGGTCTCAAAAGTCCTGGCCTCAAGCAACCCTCCCACCTCAGCTTCCCAGACTGCTAGGATTACGTGTGAGGCACTATGCCAGCCTCAATTCAGTTTTTTGTTTGTTTGTTTTTTTAGACAGAGCCTCAAGCTGTCACCCTGGACAGAGTGCTGTAGCATCACAGCTCACAGCAACCTCCAATTCCTGGGCTCAAGCTAGTCTCCTGCCAAGTTGCTGGGACTACAGGTGCCCGCCACAATGCCGGGCCATTTTTTGGTTGCAGCCCTTGGTAGAGTGCCGTGACGTCACAGCAACCTTCAGCTCCCTGGCTTAGGCGATTCTCTTGCCTTAGCCTCCTGAGTAGCTGGGACCACAGGCGCCTGCCACAATGCCCGGCTATTTTTTTGTTCCAGTTCGGCCAGGGCTGGTGCCCTACACACTGAGCCACAGGCACCGCCTGGGTCTTAATCTTTATAATGAATATAACTGAGCTATCACTTACATTTTGTTATACAGTTAAATGCTCTTATTATCAGTTCCTTGATTTGATGTGTGCCTTAAAATTGCTGGCTGTTTTTAATATCTTACACATTAAAACTTTGTCTCCACTAATTTCCTAGCAAAACAGTAATAATTACGTTAAGTTAGATCCAATTTTGCAAGTATCAGCAGATAAAATTTCTATCTTTAAGGTAATACTAACATGTAATGTTTTCTCATTCATTTTACTGACTCAATATTACTAAAACTGCCTTTCATTAGAAAAACAGAGATTTCCTCCAATTCTTTAACACTACTTACAACTCAGTGACATCTTCCAGGACCATATCTGAAATTTGGTGTTAAGAAAATACATATTCTAGATTACATGTACTCTAGCTTCTGCCTTTGTTTGGTTTTAATTATCATTTTTAACACAACAGCTCAAATTCAAAATGCCTACTAGTGGAAACTTTATCTTCTTTCAGTATCTTAAAACTTCATCTTCCTTCACCTCTTAAAATATTATCACAAGTTTCCTGAAAATGAACCAATTTTTTATTATAATAATCAGAAATATACTGATTGTATTTTCTACTCGTTATTAATACAAAAGAAAAACCTATACATGTACCACCACCACCTTTTAAAAGGATACTGACAAAGTCATCAAATCCTAGAAGAGTACCAACAATTTCCTTATCACTCTTCATAACAATGTGAATTCTTGATCCTATACATTTGTCCACAAGCTCTGTGGAGAGGAAAAGATTATTTTACCCATTCATTATTTCAACAAATATTTGACTCCCTAGTGGCACTTACTTGCATATGGTGAAAGATAAACCAGGAAAAATATTCATTCAACATCTTTATAAACCAGGAAAAATATTCATTCAACTTTAGGTCTTACAATACACATCTCTGTTCAACCATTACTTTTACAGAAAAGTTTTCCTTGATCTCCACTTACCTCTTCTTTGTAGCAACTTATCGTGATTATGGTTTTATGCTTATTTTAGATTATTTGATTAATAAAGGGACACACACTCTCTTTCTTTCTCTCTCTCTCCCTCACCCCCAAATAAAGTGTACCGAATAAACAGTGTCTGGCATATACTAGTGGTCATGCCAAGAATCTGTCAAATGAAGGAATGAAAACTTTTCAGTCCACGGCCACGGCCACTAACTCAATTACTCTTGACCAGCTATAAAATATTAGAAGAGGCATAATTATACTTGCAGGAGCCTCTTTCCTGTGACTATCTCCTTTACCCAATGAAGTGTATTCTCTGTCCTCTGATAAATAACTTAAACATCTCTGGCCAGGTTAGCATTATCCGGCACGATGTTTTAATAGTCCAATATTCTCTCCTCCACTGGCTTGTGTGCTATTTGAGGGCAATGACTATAGTTGAAGTTTATTGCTAAACAGTGCCCAGGCAGTGTCTGGTGTATGGATGTTCAATAAGTGCTCGTTAAATAAAGAAATGACAAACAGAGCAAGAAGTTCATCCCAAACCGCGGTGCTGATCTCAACCAACTATATGTATATGTACATGTATGTATATGTGTGTGTGTGTGTACATATATGTATACATATAAATGACAGGGTCTACCTAATCTAAGGATCTTAATAAAATTTCAAAGTGTCCCGTTGAGCAGTGATAGTGCTAGCCATACAACGGTGAGGCGAGTTCACAATAAAGAAGGCCGACAATAAATTCTGTAAGTCTGGACCTTTTCCAGCGATGGTCTGATTTGTGGAGTCAAAAGTCCCTGCCTGGCGGAACCCAACACGTGAAACGCCAGGCGTGGCCCGGCGCCGCAGAGATGTGGAGCTGAGCGACGTGCCGCGGAGAGGGGAAGGATTCCCTACGCTCGGCCAGGGGCTGCCTCGGCCGAAGCCCCTTGAGCCCCAACCCTCAGCTCCCTGCCCCAGCTCCCCATAGGACGGTGATTACCAAGCGGCAGCAACTGCGACGGGTTGGTAGTAGCGTTAGCCGCCATGGCTACGCCGGAAGTAGCCTGCGTCGGTCGGCGTTGGGGAGGCGACTTTGAAAGAGCGCGCTTCCGCTTTTCCCCCCCGCAGCCTGGCAGGCTCGACCAAGCGGAGGCCGAGCGTGCGATCTGCCCCGTCCGCGCGTTTTTTCACAGAGGATGAGATCTCGTGAAATATTTCCTGTCTAGCGAACGCTCTGCGGTCTCGACAGACCACCCGCTGTGTCCTCAAAATTTCGCAAAACCGTTAAGGCTGTCTTGCCTTGTGAATAAAGTCTTATAACCGGAAAGGCGTTGCAAAACTCACTAACGTTGGATTCCTCTTATTTTTTTCCCTAGAAGGTTGCATCCTGTCTGAAGTCGGTGTGTTTCTTTGACCAGTGTAAATCAACTCGAATTTCCTGCCACCAAGTTATTGTGTCGGAATTTTGGTAAAAGCGACTTATTTTTTTAAGGAATATACTGCTTTTTAAAAAATCGAGTGGATTAAAAACCTGCAACCAGCATTTTTTTATTTTAAAAACACTTCATTTAATAAAAGTTAAACATACAAAACTGATATTAACATACATCCTAAAATTATCATCTTCCATTAATAGGAAGACCCTTTTCTATGCATGTATTTGGCATAAGCAACCAGCATTTTTTGAAAGACTTCTCTTTAGTAGCGATTTAAAATGTTTTCTATTTTAAATTTTTCTGCTGCATTTAATTCATCGTTGTCTTTTTGTATCTAGGCTTTTTTAGTCACTGTTTCTTCAACAATTATTGTCTAACATAGGCAACCACCAGATGGCACTCTAATTCATCATACTTGGAAAAAGGCTTTTGCGCTTCTGCCTTAGTCTATTGTATAATTGTATCCTGGGAACTTAAAGCTAAACACAGTAAACTTGAGAGGCCACAAAGAACATTATTCATTCATAAACAAATGGGTGTTAAGCATCCTTTATTCCTTCATTAAGCAAATATTAATTGCACTTTGACTAGCAGTTTGCTGAGTATAAAGCAGTGTACAGATCAGAAGCGGTCTTCTGCTCTTGCTGGTGCTTAAAGATGAGTGGAAGAGAAAGACAAGTAACAATCATGCCAATGAAATGTAATATGTAAAGCAAAGGGCTGCTTTTAGTTGTAGGGATTTTGGAGAACTCACCTCGATTTCAAGCCAGTGCTTGCTTTTTTTAAATTTTTCATTCCACAAATATTGAACACCGCCTATGTGCCACAATGCTTGCAAATACACTATTCATTTCTAATCTTTACAGCCCTCCTTTGTGGCTCTTATGTATTATGATGAACTTGCTCATACTCAAGGGAAGTTAAATAACTCACCCAATGGAATTGACAGGAGGCTAGTCTTGGAGGATGAAAAAGAGTGGCATACAGGCCAGGTGCAGTGGCTCACACCTGTAATCCTAGCACTCTGGGAGGCCAAGGTGAGTGGTTTGCCTGAGGTCAGGAGTTTGAGACCAGCCTAAGCCAGAGTGAGAACTCTTTTCTAAACAAAATAGACAGGTGTTGTGATGTGCGCCTGTAGTCCCAGCTACGTGTGAGGCTGGAGCAAGAGAATCCCTTGAGCACAAGAGTTTAGGGTTGCTGTGAGCTGTGACTCCATGACACTCACCAGAAGGCGACGAAGTGAGACTCTCTCAAACAAAAAAAAAAAAGTTGCTAAACGACAATGACAACCACAACGAAAACAACAACCAAAATATCTGGGCGTTGTGGCTGGCGCCTGTAGTCCCAGCTACTCAGGAGTCTGAGGCAAGAGAATCTCTTAAGCCCAAGAGTTCGAGGTTGCTGTGAGCTGTGATGCTACTACACTCTACAGAGGGCGACATAGTGAGAATCTGTCTCAAAAAAAAAAAAGTTTATAGGCAGAAGGGGGCAAGACCAGCATTCCAAATAGAGGGAACACTGTGTGTAATTGGCATTTACTCACCTCCAAACCTCTTTTGCTACACTTTAATTCATACATACTTGAAGTTTATCATGAAAACCCTTCCTTCTCAAATGTTTTTCATGAATAACTCTAGTCTTCAGTGATTTTATCTTATGGTACTTTGTGATGCTCCTCTCCCAAGTCCTGATAAAATTCTGCTCATCCTTCAAAACTGAACTCCTTTTCTGACTCTTGTAGACTTAGTGGACTCTCGCATTGTCTGGCAGCAACGCTAATAGTTGCCAGAATGTTTTCAGTGTATTTTATTATAATTACCTACCAACAGAACTACCTCAAAAGACTGAATTCCTCAAGGCCAAGAATTTTGGGAAGCCAAGAGTATATGATAATTAAATCTACTGGGGTTTTTTTGTTTTTGTTTTGTAGAGACAGAGTCTCACTTTATTGCCCTCAGTAGAGTGTGTGGTGTCACACTGCTCACAGCAACCTCCAACTCCTGGGCTTAAGCGATTCTCTTGCCTCAGACTCCTGAGTAGCTGGGACTACAGGCGCCTGCCACAATGCCCGGCTATTTTTCTGTTTTGCAGTTCGGCGAGGCTGGGTCTGAACCTGCCACCTTCGGTATATGGGGCCGACACTCTACTCAATGAGCCACAGGCACCACCCTCTAGTGGGGTTTTTTATTCTTTTTTTTTTTTTTTTTTTTAAT
>CAUYON010094059.1:0-13526 GCA_963573935.1 Arctocebus calabarensis | reverse complement strand
TATATAGTGATCAAGAAAATGCCATGAAGGCTATCTGTAACAGTACGATCAAAACATTTCTGAATGTATATGAATCGTGCCCTATGATTGCACCAATGTACAGAATTATGATTCAATAAAATTATAAAAAAAAAAAAATAGCCGGCGTTGTGGCGGGTGCCTGTAGTCCCAGCTACTTGGGAGGTGGAGGCAGGAGACTTGCTTGAGCCCAGGAACTGGAGGTTGCTGTGAGCTGTGACGCCACAGCACCCTATCCAGAGTGACAGCTTGAGGCTCTGTCTCAAAAAAACCAAAACACTAAGGATAGCACACTATTAAAGATTTTTTCTTTTTTTCTTTTTTTTAAAGAAGAAAGAATGAAGAAAGTGGTGTAAACCCAACTTCTCCTGGCTCCTAGAAAACATTACTGTCCCATTGGGGACATCACCCAATCATTCTGGGTTTTCATTTTCTTATTAAAATAAGGAAGTTGGGCTGGGACCTCTTACAGTTCTGTCCAAATCTAACATTCTGTGATCGAATCGACTATCTGAACAGCCTGCCAGAAAGGCTAGAGTACAAGTCAGGACCTCGAGGTAAAAGATCAAGGGAAGAAGGAAAACCCTGCCTTGCAATTTTCCTCAAAAGCAGAGTGAAAGAAAAAATTTTGTAATTTATTAAAATTCTGGGCTACACAATTTTATTAACTCCTTTGCTAATCTGGTTTTGTGAGCTATTGTGAATGAGATTAAATGTAAACTCCTTGCAAAAATCTATGGCTTTTGTCCAAAATATGACGACACGCTTTTCATACAAAGATGAATAAAGGAGAAAGTGACCAAGTCAAACATCAGAATGATGCAACATTCCAATAATAGCAACAAAAAGAAAAACAGCAATAATAATAGTCACTGCTCCCCTGAGTGCCAGCTCTGACTTGAACTTTGAGTTCATTGTCCTGTTGAATCCCCTAAGGTAGTTTTGAACATACTTTTTATAGTTCCAACCATTGGCAGAGTATGTTCTGACCCAAATTCACTTGCCATGAAAGCTCCCACTCCCATGGCCACACCTTTAAAATAGAGTCTCGTGGCCTTTTGCCTTTTCTTTGTTGTGACGATGGGGGCCCCTTCTTTGTCTATGGCGAACATATCTGTAAGCCTATACTTTGCTCTTATTCTGTAAACCTATCATTCTCTTGCTCAACAAACTTTGTTTCATGCTTGCCTTACTTTGGGGTGTCTGGTTGTTTTTTTTGATCAAGAGCACTCCAAGAACTGAGGACCCAGGCAGCTGCCTTGAAGGCCAACATTTTAGATTTCCAAGAAGCATCTGGCACCCGCCAAAGTTGTATATAGTTTATAAACCTTCCTTTTCTTGCTAAAAAAAAGAAAAGAAAAGAGGGCGGCACCTGTGGCTCAGTGGGCAGGGTGCCAGCCCCATATACCGAGGGTGGCAGGTTCAAAGCCGGCCCCGGCCAAACTGCAACAAAAAAATAGCCGGGCACTGTGGCGGGCGCCTGTAGTCCCAGCTACTGGGGAGGCTGAGGCAAGAGAATCACCTAAGCCCAGGAGTTGGAGGTTGCTGTGAGATGTGTGAGGCCACGGCACTCTACCGAGGGCGATAAAGTGAGACTCTGTCTCTACAAAGAAAAGAAAAGAAAAGAAAAGAAAAGAAAAGAAAAGAAAAGAAAATTAGAGCCTTACTTTTCCAGCTGTGGTCTGATGACCGGTAGTGTGGGCATCTTCTGGGGGCTTGTTGGAGCATTGAGGGTCCCACCCCAGACCAGTCCAAGTCAAATCTGGATTTAACAGAACTCTCAAGGGATTGACATTCACGCGAAACCTTGGAAACTTTGGTTTAGATGAGTCTTAAGATAACTTGCCCTGCATACCAAGTGTGGTTGAAGGAGGAAAGTGTCACGCTGAGGATGGAGAGAGTGACTTTCTAATCGGGAGGGTGGAGGCCTCGCTCTCCTTTTGGCCTGTGAACTTCTGGCCGCCTCTTGTCTGCTTCCTTCCTCACGAACGGAACCTGCCATCGAATGTCCAACACCAAGGGTGAGCCCTCGTGTAAACCCTGGGCTTTGGGTGGTGGGGATGCGTCAAGGGAAGTTCATGGGTTGTAACAAATGGCCCGGGGGTGCAGGATGCAGGGATGTCGGCGGCAGGGGAGGTGGTGTCTATGTGGGTACCGGGATAAATGACACCTCTCTGCTTTCTGCTCAATTTTGTTGTAAATCTAAAATGACTCTACAAAATAAAGTCTGTTCAAAATGGAATATGCCAGCTGCGGCCTTGGCAAAAAAGGACAGCCAGTAAGATGATGTCTATTAAATTCTTAAAAAAAAATCATTTAGATAATAGGTGCTTTTGAAAGAGAGGGTTTTGTCAAGTGCTGTGATCTCATGCTCTGGCAGTGCTGGCAGGAGAGGAGTCCAAGGGAAACCCGGGGTGCTGACGTGTGGGTGGCTCAGGTGCCAGAGCGGCCGACTGGAGCGGCCAAGGTGATCAGTCACCAGGGCCTCCAGGCCAAGGCCGCGCTCGCCTGCTGCCCTCAGAAGCGCCGGGTGCCCAGTGTTTTTGCTTCTGTCTGGTTTTCTGGGTTGTATTTTCCACCTTGTTCTTCACTAGATGGTTGTGACCTGTGGTGGCTCTTTCAAGGGCTCTGCCGACACTGGCACTCAGCAGGGAGGAGGGGAGGAGAGCTGTCCTACCTGTCAGTCCCGCGGGCAGCGACATGCCCCAGACACACTCTGCACCCTGGTGTTTTGTTTGTTTTGGTTTATTTAATAATATTCCCTAACATATATATTGTTTAGTATTTTCTTTTTTTAGGCTTCTGACAGTCTAATGCAGTATGACAAGTTCAGTGAGGCCTTAATACAGTTTCATGCAGCACGGAGAAGTAGGCGGGGAAGCGAGGTTTAAAGTGAGGAAGGGCTTTAGTTTCTACAATCCTACAAGAAGCTGGCTTCCCAGGAGAGGAATCAGCACGAGCGACGCGTGAAAATGCATGGCCCGCTCAAGCGATGGCAGTATGTTCTGTTAATTCAGGCCCTTCTCCCCACCAACATTCGTGAAACACCTATTTGCCAGGTGCAACCCAAAGATAAACAAAGATATGTCTTCTCTTTCTTCAAGAAGTAGGAGACAAAAAAAACCCAGACAAATGATAATTAAATATGGTACATGTAACACAGGTATGAACACGTTGCTCTGGGAAGGAAGAGAAAGGGGCAGGTCGTTCACTGTGATCTTAGGAAGAGGACTCATTACCGCAGAAAACCTTCTCGGAGGTGCTGATGTGCTAACTTGGTTTTGAACTTGAGAAAGTTTGCCTTAGATTTGAATCTGGTGGATTGTTTTTCCATCAAGAGTCGATTTGGAGTCAGGCATCTAGAGACAATACAGGAGTTCCTGTGTCCTTCCTCAGCGGAATCGGGCCTTATTTCAAGAATGATATGTATGTCTGCAGTGCAACTGGCTGCCAGTGTAACTCTGAAGAGGTCCCTGGAAGTCCTCTGGTACATGATTAAGCCATTTTGAAAGTAGTAGATCCTCCAGCCCCAGCCAGGCCTTCAGAGAACACAGACCAGACTGACGCCAGGACTGTGACCTTGTGAGAGACCAGGAGGCAGAGCCCAAAGCTAAGCCCCTCCTCTGTTCCTGACCCACCCACTGTTTAGTAATTTTTTTTTAAGAGAGAGTCTTACTTTATTGCTCTGAGTAGAGTGCTATGGTGTCACAGCTCACAGCAACCTCCAACTCCTGGGCTTAGGCGATTCTCTTGCCTCAGCCTCCCGAGTAACTGGGACTACAGGCGCCTGCCACAACGCCCGGCTATTTTTTGTTGCTTTTTGGCCAGGCCCAGATTTGAACCCGCCACTCTTGGTACATGGGGCCAGTGCCCTACCCACTGAGGCACAGGCGCTGCCCAAGATTTTTTTTTTTTTTGAGACAGAGTCTCACTCTGTTGCCCTTGGTAAAGTGCCGTGCCATCACTCCTCATGGCAACCTCCAACTCTTGGGCTTAAGCAATTCTCTTGCCTCAGTCTCCCAAGTAGCTCGGACTACAGGCGCCTGCCACAACCCCCAGCTACTTTTTTTGTTGCAGTTTGGCTGGGGCTGGGTTCGAACCCGCCACCCTCAGTATATGGGGGCGGTGCCCTACCCACTGAGCCACAAGCGCTGCCCTCTCTTTAATTTTTTATTCCTGCCATTTCATTTGATTCTCAAGACAGCGTCTGGTCAATGGATGGAGGGTAGTATTATGAAGGCACTCTGGGTATTGTTCATCCTCCAGATAACACAGAAACAGAGCTTTGTTATTGTTTGTTTGTTTTTTGAGACAGAGTCTCAAGCTATTGCCCTGGGTAGAGTGCATGGCATCTCAGCTCACAGCAACCTCAAACTCTTAAGCTTAAGCAATTCTCTTGCTTCAGCCTCCCAAGTAACTGGGACTACAGGCGCCTGCCACAATGCCCAGATGTTTTTTGGTTGTAGTTGTCATTTTTGTTTGGCAGGCCTGGGCTGGTTTTGAACCTGCCAGCTCCCGTGTATGTGCCTGGCGCCTTAGCCACTCGAGCTACAGGTGCTGAGGCAACAGCAACAGAGCCTGAGAGTGAAGTGCCTTGCCTAAGGTCACATAGCTCTGCGCTGGCTGGCAGTATGGGCTAAGGCTCCTGGGACTGTCCTCAGAAATATCAAGATATTGGGCGGCGCTCATAGCTCAGTGGGTAGGGCACCAGCCACCTATACCAGGACTGGAGGGTTTGAACCCGGCCCGGGCCTGCTAAAAACAACAATGACAACTCCAACAGCAACAACAACAACAACAACAAAAAATAGCCAGATGTTGTGACAGGCGCCTGTAGTCCCAGCTACTTGGAGGCTGAGGCAAGAGAATCACTTAAGCCCAACAGTTTGAGGTTGCTGTGAGCTGTGACACCAGAGCACTCTACCCAGGGTGACAACATGAGAATCTGTCTCAAAAAAAAAAAAAAAAAGAAAGAAATCTCAAGAGATCTAAGCCCTGATGTTTTTTCTTGTGCTGCTTAAATGCTAACTAGGTGCTGCTTTATTTGCTGGCCGTGGTCGGTGAACACAGACCCTGTGCGTGTTTGCATTTATGAGATTCTTCCAAAGTCAGTCCTCTCACAGGGGAGTTAGGAGCAGGGTGCAAAGTGGCAGGTCATTTTTCTCAGTGGGCTGTGCTGTTTTTGCTGAGCACCTACACAAGCCTTCCTTACATTTATCCATGGTGCAGAGTTTTAAGAAACAAAATGCTCTGGGAAATAAGGCCGAGCAGAATAGTTCATCTCGGCTCAGCAATGCCACACTTGGGTCTCATCAGAATAATGAGGAATGCGGTGGAACGGCAACGCTCTCAGCAAGCCGAGGCCTTTGCTGGCCAGATGGATTATCAGAACTTGGGGCAAACGGCCTAGTAGCTGTTCAGTGTCCTTGCCTTTCACAGTTTCCATCCCCAGCCAGGGAGTCACTCCTGGGGCCCCCAAGGACCTGTGCAATTTTCCCTGAGGTGGCTTATTCATTAGCAAATGTGAGAAATTACTAATTAGCACCCCCGTACCAGGTTAAAGCAGTCTGGATTATTGGGGGGTTTGAAAAGCAAACAAGCTCCTTCCTCCTCTTCCCTTCTGAGATACTTGGATTAACACAGGGAGAATGTCTCCATTCATGAAACCACCCCGGCAGACTGTTTTTTGGTTTCCTTTTTTTTTTTTTTAGAGACAGAGTGTTGCTCTTTGGCCCAGGGTGGAGTGCAGTGGTGAGATCACAGCTGACTGTAGCCTCGAACTCCTGGGCTCTAGTGATCTCACGTCAGTGTCCTGAGTAGCTGAGACCATAGGCGCACATCACCATGCCCACCAAATTTTTAAATGTGGAGGTAGAGATGAAGTCTGTCTGTATTGCTAAGGTTGGTCTTGGACTCCTGATCTCAAGCTATCCTCCTGCCTCGGCCTCCCGAAGTGCTGGATTGCAGGCATGAGCCACCACCAGGCCTGGCCTGAAGATTTCTTTCTTTCTTTATTTTTCTGTGAATCAAAATATGGAACACTTCACGAATTTTCGTGTCATCCTTGAGCAGGGGCCATGCTAATCTTCTCTGGATTGTTCCAATGGTAGCACATGTGCTGCTGAAGCAAGCACCCTAAAGATTTTTCAAATTAAAAATATGGACATGAAAAGAGTGCTAAAAAAGTATGAAAAAATTAAAAAACTGGCACCACTCCCATCCTAATATGATCAAAGTATTTTTATATTATTATTTTCTAGTCCACAAAAAAAATACACATTTATTTGGCATTGTGACAAGCTCATTGTAACATACCCATTAAAGTATCATCCTTTTTAAGCTTAATATTATGTGCATATAATGTACTTATATATTTCCTTATGTTTATACATTGTCTTCATGATAATTGTTTTCAGTGTCTGTACAACATTTATCCTGTTGACACCTTGAATGTACTAACTTCTGTTCTTTAAAAAAATTAAAATAATATTTACTTTAAATCATATTTAAATGATACAAAATATATGTTGAAAAAGATGAGAAGATATGAAAATTAAAGATAAAGGTAGAGTTGTTATGTATTCTTTCTTTTTAAAAAGTATTTTATTGTACATATTTAAAGTATATAACATGCTATTTCAATATACGTACTTATCTTAATGTACACAATGAAGTTATTATGACAGCCAAGCACATTAGCATACCATCGTCTCTCATAGCTACCTTTTTTCTTACCCCCCACTTTTTTTTTTTGCAGTTTTTGGTTGGGGCTGGGTTTGAACCCACCACCTCTGGCATATGGGGCCGGCGCCCTACTCCTTTGAGCCACAGATGCTGCTCTCCCCCCGCCTATTTTTGAGACAGAGTCTTACCCTGTAATCTCCAGTAGAGTGCCATGGTGTCATAGCTCACAGCAACCTCCACCTCTTGGGCTCAAATGATCCTTTCGCCTCAGCCTCCTGAGTAGCTGGGACTACAGGTGCCCGCCACAACACCCTGCTCTTTTTTTAGAAATGGGGGGGTCTCACTCTGGCTCAGGTTGGTCTTGAACCCGTGAGCACAGGCAATCCACCTGCCTTGGCCTCCCAGAGTGCTGCGATTACAGGCATGAGCCACCGCGCCTGGCCTGAATTTGTTTTCTTAAAAAAAAAAAAAAAAAAGAATCTAGTGAATGCTTGAGGGGCATGTTGTTGACTTAAACAAAACTTCTGGAGCATTTTGATTCCTGAACAGTGACAACTGATAAAAGGCACAAAGGGGAGATGGTACCACTCTTCTTCCTCTGTTCCCTGTGGAGGGAGAAGCTTTCAAGGCAGCTTGTCAATGGGCGCTGTTCGTTGAGCTTTTTCAGTCCCTATAAAATATCTGTCCTCTGCCCTTCTGCTTCTGTGCTCATTCCCTCCCTTTCTCTTTTTCACTCTCTCTCCCAGCCCAAAGCTGCTGGAGGCCTCCATCCCCCCACCCCTAAAAGGCTCTCTCTCTTCTGAATGGTCTTTTCTCTTTGGCGCCTTTCTAAAGATCTGCCCCCAGAGGATGGGGGGAGGGGAGCAACACACATTTGAATCTTATCAGCCTTTTGATCTGGTGTCTCATCTAAACATTATTTCTTGTCCTACTTTCATCACAAGCCCTTAAGGTGTGAGTCCTGCCTTTACACGCTGCCATGGAGAACAGTCGAACAGTTGGCACTTGGCAGATGTGTGATGTTATTGTTGGTGTTAATAATCGGAAGATGTGAGTAGCTGTTCCGGGGAGGCAGAACCCGTGAGAAGGAATGGAAACAGGGTGACTGAGAGGGCTTCCTGGGAAGACCATTAAGTCAAGAGCCTTCGCCAGAAAGGAGTGATTCTGAACTTTCACCCACGTTTTCAGAAAGGTGCCCGGAGCTTCTGCCACTGGCAGGTGTTGGCTTTCTAGTGGATGCTTGAAAGTCTAGTTATGCTGTTGACTTGAGCAAAACTTCTGGAGCATTTCAGGTCCTGTGAAGTTAAATTCAGGGCCATAGACAAGGCAGTGACAGGCAAACACTGCTGGGATGATCCTTGAGTGGCACTGGGCAATGAGACTGGAACGCCTTGACAATTTCTACATCTTAATATTTCGAGTTTGGGAACGGAGGGTAAACTTTGGACAGGATTTTTCAAGTACCAAAACATCATGTTGGGTCGAGCTAGTGGGATGAATCTTCCATTCTTCATGACTTCAACCAAGGGTAAAGACTTTGTCCTTTTTCACTTTATCCTAACATAATTAGGGAAGTTATTAAGGTTACTAAGGTCTTATAAGTAAGTAGGACAGGAACAAAATCCTGCCTGGTAAGGTCCTTTCACATTAGATTTTATTTTATTTTTTAGGGACAGTCTTACTTTGTGGCCCTCTGTAGAGTGCTATGGTATCATAGCTTACAGTAACCTCAAACTCTTCGGCTTAAGCAATTCTCTTGCCTCAGCCTTCAGAGAAGCTGGGACTACAGGTGCCCAACACAATACCCAGCTATTTTTAGAGACAGGGTTTTGCTCTTGCTCAGGCTGGTCTCGAACTCATGAGCTCAGGCAATCTACTTGCCTCATCCTCCCAGAGTGCTGGGATTACAGGCATGAGCCACCCCACATTAGGTGTGAAAACAATTTAGATGAGTGGGATATTTCTACAAATGGGTTCTTCCTATTGCTGGATCTGTTTTTGCATTTGAAATGTGGTCGAGCTTATTAATTTACTACTGTTCTTATACAGATTGTCTATGAGGGGCATTAGAACCGTGTACATATTGTCCTAAGTTTAACAAGTGCTTTAACAAACCTTTTCTCTTTATTCTCATGAGGGTCTGCTTCCATGTTACAAAGGAAGGCACTGAGTCAAAAAAGGCGAAGTGATTCAGGCAGTGAGCTGTGGAGTCAGAATTTAAACCACGCGTTAGGTACTTGCCCAGCGCCACTGTAACTGTCTCTCAGGTATGGGAAACAGTGGTGGCTTCAGCCTTTTTGGGAGGAGGCTGTTGTGAGTATTCTGCGATTTCTCCCATTGGTTTCTTCTTACTCTCTGACTCGTGGGTATTACTCTTGTGTTGTTAAAATTCCAGGGAAACGATTGGACTTTGAAATAGTCAATAAATGAGGCCCAGCGATGGCGGCCTCAGGTATTTTCATGAGCCATAGATGTGAAGGGGTGAAGGAAGAGTCATCAGTTACCAGCATCCACTGGACGCCACGTGAAGCTCACGTGAGGCATTGACGTGGAGACATTCTGTCCAGCAGGTGGAAGGAGAATTGATGCTTTCAGCCTGTTTCTGGAAGGCTCTGTCTGCTCCAGGAATACTGAAAAGCTGAAATGGTGATGCTGACCTGAGTCTCCTGTGGATTTGGGCTCTGCTTGAGAGAGAGAAAGAGAGAGAGACCAATCATTTTTGCAGACAGCCAGTACATAAATCTAAGAATTTTACTTTTGTTTTAATTACATTATTGAATTGCTTGTCTATGTCTGTGGGGCCTCCTGATCCACCCGTTATTACACCACTGTGTCACTTGGGGAGGTCATCACTCTGTGCCTCAGTTTCCTCATTTCTGAAATGGAGATAATAACTAGTGTGTCCCACACAGGGTTATTACACGGACCGAATGTGTTCAGACAAGAGCTCTGTTGAGGGCTCTGTAAATGTTAACTGCCATTATTTATTTTATTTTATTTATTTATTTATTTTTGCAGTTTTTGGCCGGGCCTGGGTTTGAACCCGCCACCTCTGGCATATGAGGCCGGCGCCCTACTCCTTTGAGCCACAGGTGCCACCCTAACTGCCATTATTATTAGAAAGGCTAACTTGTCCTCTCATGTGTTATAGATTTGCTCTTTGGCATTTCTTTTTCAATTTTTGTTTTGTTCTGGTAAAACAGGCATACAGGCAGAGGCTGTGCATCTGGCCGCCTCCTGCTGGCCGCACCGCAAGGCGAGTGAGTGACAAGTGGGTGACGAAACTGACTCAAATGTTTGTGTTGGGTCATCCCTGTCCTTTGTTTCTATTCACTACATTAGACTTCTTTCAGTGCCATTGATTCTTTGTTTCTGGGAAGGAAAGGCCTGGGTTCTTATCCATTTTGTTGATGTCATTCTTTTGAGATATCAGCAAATAAGTGGTCAAGAGAACCGCTCAAAGTCCTCAGCACCCAGCCTGAGGCTCGTGACTCGGGCCTCGTGGAACATCTGGCTTATGTGTGGACCTGAAATCAGCGATTTTTGCTGCATTCCTTGAAATGGGTAAGGTCGGAAGTTTCAAAGGTCCGTTTCTAAAAGTCATAAGGCGGAGAGAACAAATAGCCGTTCATAAAGGTGGGGACGTCTACCCCTCAGCTCCCTGAGATTGTTTCTTTAAGCTTTTGGTGGCACCTCATTCATGGGGCCATCGCCATGAAGCTGGTAAGCAGAGAGTAAAGGTGACCCCCCAAAGCTTGGCACCTGTGCCTGCAGATTCAATCTCAGAGCAACGGTTCGAAGTTTGTTTATTCCTCATCCGTTCCTTCAACAAACATGTGCTGAGTATGGGCCAGTACTTGCAGTGGTCACGGGAGGATGCCGTCCTTCCCAGGGAAGGTTTATTGTAAGACGTCTCTAATGTGTGACTTTTCTGGCAAATGCCTATTCTCTCTGAATCTGATTTTTAAACTTTAACTTTTCTGGGCCTGTTTAGCTTGCAGGTGTCAAACAGACACAGGCTTGTGACTCTGTTTGGGCTGACGTACTAATAAACATCAAAGACTATCAGCTGTCTTCAAGGTGCTGCTTCGAAGTTATTTAGAACTTGTCCACTATTGGCAACCTAGAGGTTTCAGCCAGGTATGCCTAGATGCAACTACCTGGGCACCAGAGATTTAATGCAGCCACCCACCCATCATTTATCCATCCCATCCATCCATCTGTCTGTCCACCTGTCCATCTGCCCAACAATCATTGAATATGTTCTCAGGGATCGGGAATTTGTATGAGGGGAGAATAGTATGTAACATCTACTATTCTAGTCAATGATGGAACCCCACGTATTGTGTGGAGCAAAGTTTTAAAAACCCTAAAATGCAGTTTATGCAACACCTTGCATTTCCTTTAGGACTCCTCCCACAAGTCCTGATTTGTAGGAATATGAAAGAGGTGATGAGGTGGTTTATTTTAAACAGGCACAGAGGTGATGCATCTCCTGGGGTGTTCTGGAAAGAAGAAGATTTTGGTAAGCCCTGGCTAGCATGTGTTATGTTCATGAGATGTTCGAAAGTTCGTATTTCTCCACTAACTTGAGGAGGTGAAAAGACTACAGACACAGGTATCTTGAGAGCTCTGTCCTTCCTGTCCTGCGTTTTTTAGACAAACAAAAACTGCCACCTTCCTTTCCTGCAGAGCCACCTGGCCTCTGGCCTCACACCTGGGATGTTTCATCTCAGGTAAGCTCTAAGTATCTGATTGACCTGCCTTTCCACTCTGCCTCCCACTCCCAACTGGAATCCAGGGAGCTGTGAGTGTACGTGTTTGGGAGAAGGCAGGAATTACACTACCACCTGGAGCTGGGCAGGCACGCCCCTCTGGTGTTTGTGTTTGTGTGACAGTGTCCAGGTCCTGGCTGGAACCTCATCTCTCGGGTTGGGTTGTTAACAAGCTGGCAATGCCTGGTGCAATCAATGCCTTTTTTGCTGGGGTAACAGGGTTGTAGGTTATGGGATGAGGAAGTCATAGAGCTTTCCTCTGCTCAGGGATGCTGCTTCCTGAAGTGCTGCTGGTCCTGCTCCCAGGTTTCTTAGCAGGAAGACAGAGCTGCTTCTCCCCCGCAGACGTCCCAAGGTACAGAGGTGCTCCCAGTGCACAGAGCCATGTAGTAGAAGACAGGCTGAGAGTGGCCGCCAGCCCCTGTCTGCCTATCCCAAGGATGTAGAAGGGGGAACCTACCCACGAGAACAGTAGTTCCCCAGTTTGCAAAAACTGTCTTTAAAAAATACAAATGGATTAGTGGTCCTGTGTGGTTAATTGCAGAGTGGTACATTTACTGTGTCACTTGGATTCCAAGTTTTAATTTCATGCACATGTATCATCATCACAAAAATAAAAATAAGATAATATGTGTGAAAGAGTTTGTAAATAGGAAAAGAAGTATGTCTATGAAAGTGGTTGCTGTTTTTACCCTGTTACTAAAAACTTGTATTAAAGCTGTGCTTTTTGTGCGGGTATCAACGCAGTTCTTTCCTAAGCCCGGCTTTATTACTGAAGCAATGTGAATAGATGCCCATAAGATGGACCTCTACAGGCTCCTAGAGCCAAAATATCTGTCTTTGTCTTGTCACCCCAATTCTCATTGTTTGTTGTGCTTTAATGTCAACTGGATGGGATGACGCAGCAAGACATGTTAATTATCATGTAGCTTATTTGAAAATTTAGCAGAGAGCTGAGCTTCGAGATGTTGGGGCAAAGGACAGGTGTGTTTTGAAACAGGGAAGAGAAGCAGATGATAGAGGCTGAGATATTCACAGCCCCAAAGGCCCAAAAAACAACACACCAAAATAAAAACGGAAGAAGAATGAAACCCTTCCTTGTTTCCCTGTTGTTCAGTTTGAGTTTGACCAGATCCTTGCCCTTTAGAGGCTTATGATCAATGTTGGAATAAAGATATAAGTAAACACGTGAAAGATGTTAACAGATACGATGGCATTTTCATTATGGACAACTTGGTCTGTGGGATGTGGAGTGATGGGGAATTCTGTGAAGTTGATTCTGAGACAGGGGGCCTGAAGGTTTCCATTTCCCAGGGATTGCTTCACGGAAACGGGGAATTGCAGGCCCCTCAGAATGGCAGCATGGGGTCATTCTAGATGAGGGGTGTAGGGATTCCAGGCATAGGATGAGGCTCCAGAGGCCACCTTCCTTTCGAGCTTGGAATAGAAATTTGTGGGCTAAACACTGACATGAGGGGACTCTTACAGAAATTGCTAAGACACGGTTGTGTGTGAACACAGGAGAATTGTGACGTGTTGTAAGAAAGTCTATTCCACTTTCTCCATATCAGCACAATTGCCAGCTCCTATGGTCCACTCACTGAAGGCAGCAGGAGAAAGTGTGTGACTTCTGACCAGGCTTTCATGCAAGTGACAGTGTGTTTGCTCAAGTTCTAGGCCATGGGGTCTGGTGTGAATTGATACAGTGTTGCCATGTGCTGGGATTCTGGCAAACACATTGGATGCTTCTGAAGACTTTGTTTGCTGTACAGTTCATGAGCCAATGCCAGCTACGCCCTGCCGGGAGAAGCTGCCACTCATAGGCAGATAGCTTGATGAAACTGGTTTTTGTTTTTCTCTTGGACTTCGAAGAATTTTTAGCTAAATTTACCTTGAAAGGGTTATTTCTTTAAAGTACACAATTATGGCTCGAGGTGCCAGCCACGTACACCTGAGCTGGCGGGTTTGAATCCAGCCTGGGCCCACCAAACAACAATGATGGTTGCAACCAAAAAATAGCCAGGCGTTGTGGCAGGCACCTGTAGTCCC
>CAUYON010094058.1:0-25171 GCA_963573935.1 Arctocebus calabarensis | reverse complement strand
CATGAAAGTCTCCCATGGCCTTTTGGGGTTTGTTAAGTTGGCAGTGCTCAAAGTGCGGTTCCCCAGGCCAGCATCATCTACTCTTGGGAGGTTGTCAGAAACGCAAACTTGGCTCGGCGCCCGTAGCACACTGGTTACAGTGCCAGCCACAAACACTGAACCCAACCCAGGTCACCTGACACAACAATGACAACTACAACCAAACAATAGCAGGTATAGTGGCAGGGGCCTGTAGTCCCAGCTACTGGGGAGGATAAGGCAAGAGAATCGCTTAAGCCCAAGTGTTTGAGGTTGCCGTGAACTGTGACGCCATGGCATTCTACCGAGGGTAACATAGTGAGACTGTCAGGAAAGGAAAAAGGAAAGGAAAAGGAAGGAAAGGAAAGGAAAGGAAAAGAAAGGAAAGGAAAGGGTAAAGGAAAAGGGAAAGGAAAAAGGAAAGGAAAAAGGAAAGAAGTGATGTGTAAATACTGTATTCAGTATTCTATGCACTCTAGAAGTGATTTAAAGTAGTATATGGGAAGACATACATAGAATATATGCAAATACACCACCATTCTATATAAGGGATTTGAGCCCCTACAGATTTTAGTACCCAGGGATCCTGGGACCAAACCCCACGGATCCTGAGGGACATGCACACACACAAACCTTTCATATGTATACAGACACTCCAGGAGGATACTTCAAATCAGTTACAGCGCCTGTGTTTACAGGGCTAAAAATCTGGTGACTGGGACACATGCGGTGGAAAGAAGAGTTTTCACCGTTTGTGGCGTATTTTCAAATTTGCGAAACCACGTACAGTGCTTATCTTCAAGAGCGCAAGGCACACACGCATTTTTTGAGGCTCCAGAGCGCAAGCGCTGGAGCATTGCAGCGCATGCGCAGAGTTTGGGCGCCAAGTCAGCCAGAGCGGTTCAGTCAGCTGAGGGCGACCCGAGGTGAGCACGCGCCGGCACAGGGCTGGTGGGACAGAAGCCTTCACGTGGGCAGCCCAGTCAGGGCCCCGGGTGGGAGGGAGCGTGAGGGTGTGGGGCTTAGTGTGGGGGCGCCCAGGGGACGGGCTGAGATCGCGGACAGCTCTGGGGAAGGGGACACCGAGGCGGGCTCTATGGGGCCTAGTCGTGGGGAAGTGGCCGAAATGCGAGAGGCCAATTGGACTGGCCAGGACGGCGCTGTCCCGGTGCGATGAAAGGGGCTGATAAACTTGCGCAGGGTTGAGGGTGGTCTCTTGAGCAGATGGCTGTGAAGGCCTGAGCGCGTGTGGGCCGTCTTCCTTCTGGCGTCCCCTCACCTCCAGTGCCCTCCCTATCCTTTCCTCAGGCAGCACCTCGCTGCCTTCTCAGCCTCTTCTTAGCCCCTCCTCCCCTCTCTTCACACCTACCCCTTACTCTGCTCCTCCTCTACCTCAGTTCCACCCCTCCTTTGTGTGTGTCCATCCCCCCTCCCCCCTTCTGTTTGTTCAGCTGCCCCCTCCACCAGCCCTGTCCCTCCTCATGCTCTTTTACCTTGGTGGTCCCCCCCCTTTCCTCTCTGTCCCTCTCCACTTTGTGGCTTCGGAGCCCCTTCAGCCTTTCTGCCCCTCCCCTAGCCCCAATCTCTCCCTCTGCAGTAGCATCTTTTCCCTCTACTTACACCTCAGTCCCACTTTGTGTCCAATACCCCAATGCTGGTTCGTCCTCCCTCAGCCATGATCTTCCTCCTCCCCTACCTCCCTGACTCCAGTCCTGTGCTCTGAGTTCCGCCTTCCTGCGCTGTCCCTCAGTCCTGCCCCTGCATTTGGCTTCTTCCTGCTACCACAGTTGCATTCTTGGGACTTACTTGGCCCTGCCTCTCCTCCCCAGCCTTCCCTGTCCCTCTACTTTAGTACTTACTGTCCCTGTTCCTCAGTCCCAAGTGTCCTTTATTTATTTATTTTTTTAGAGAGTCTCACTTTGTCGCCCTCGATAGAGTGCCGTGGCGTCACAGCCCACAGCAACCTCTAGCTCTTGGGCTTAGGCAATTCTCTTGCCTCAGCTTTCCTAGTAGCTGGGACTACAGGCACTCGCCACAACGCCCGTCTGTTTCTTTGTTGCAGTTTGGCTGGGGCTGGGTTCGAACCTGCCACCCTTGCCACAGGCGCCACCCCCAACAGTCCTTTATGTATCCCTCTCCTCTACCCTAGCCTAGGCCTGTTTATCTAAGACAAACACCTCCATCTCCTTCAGCCTAGCTCCTCGCTTGTGCTGCTTCTTTTCTGCCTCAGTTCTTCCCTCTTCTCTGTGTCCCTTCTCCTCTACCTTGGTCCTGCCCCTCCTTTCCTGCCCATGCCCCATTCCTGCTCCTACATTTTGCTATTCTGTTTTAGCTTCTAATCTACCTGGCCCTGTCCTTCTTCTCCCAATCAAGCCCTCATTCTGCCTCAACCTCACCCCTTTTCTGTTCCTACACTCTACCCTTTCTCTCTGCTCTGTCCGCTTTCCTCTCTGCTCTCCCCACCAACTCTGTCCAGTTCTCCCCACTCTGCACCTTTCTTTTCTATGTTACCCTTAGTCCCTGCTCCCTCCTCCCAACCTCTGTGGCAACCTCAGCCCTGCCCGCCCAGGGTGTCTTGGTCTCCACCTCCTCCTCACCACACTCTCAGCTCTACTTATCTGGAACCTCTTCCCCACTCTGATATCAAAGAACCCACCACCACCCAAACCTTTTTTAGAGATTTTTATTTTATTTTATTTATTTATTTATTTATTTTTAGAGACAGAGTCTCAAGTTGTCACCCTTAGTAGAGTACTGTGGTGTCCTAGCTCACAGCAACTTCAAACTCTTGGGCTTAAAGCAATTATCTTGCCTCAGCCTCCCAAGTAACTGGGACTATAGGTGCCTGCCACAATGCCTGGCTGCTTTTGTTGTTGTTGTCATTGTTGTTTAGCAGGCCCTGGGCCAGGTTCAAACCTGCCAGCCTTGGTGTATGTGGCTGGCGCCCTAACCACTGAGCAATGGGTGCCAAGCCAAGATTCTCATTTTTGAAAGATGTTTAACTTGTTAGCTGCTTTTGTCACTGTTTGTTAACATGACTTCCCCCACGCTTCCCATGAGAATCTCTGGAGGGGAGATGGCATTGTCCTTTAGGATATAAAGTATATTCTTCCAGGACATTTATTTGCTGCTCTATTTTTTGTTTTTTGTTTTTTTGTTGTTGTTGGAGTTTGGCTGGGGCTGGGTTTGAACCTGCCACCCTCCGTATATGGGGCCAGCACCCTACTCACTGAGCCAAGGGTGCCGCCCTCTCTGTTTTGTTTTTAAAGGGTTTTTGCATTAAATTACATAATACAATTGTTTTTGTCTTACTATAAGCATTTTGCTTAATTACAGAGAAAACACTTGACTCCCAGGATGGTTTTCAGCTTCTGCCTTAGTTAATCCTTACAGTAGCATAGGAAAGAAGATGTTTCTTCTTTTCTTCCTTTTTACAGATGAGCAAAGCTAATTCAGAGAGGTGCTACTAATACCCATGTTTGCATATCATTTGCTGGAAGTGACGAATGTTTCAGAATTCAGAAACTTTATTTCCCATATGTCAAATTTTTAATAATTAATGTTTGAAGCAGAGATGAAGTTATATTCTTCTAAGGAAATTTTGGTCAGTGGAGAAATCAGAAGTGCAATTACAAATTATCAAGAAAATAATGACAATAAGAATGATGACGTTCTCCAACCTTTTATATATAAAAAAATTTAACAGCTTTTAATAGTCAAGAAAGAATGAAAACAAATTGTGCATTTGTTTCAAAGTCCCCCAAGTAAACAAACCAACAAGTGATAAACTTCTAATGAAACCAGGAGTAATCAAGAAGGGAAGAAAAAATATCCAATGTACTCAGTACTATTATGAAACCAATTTTTAATCACTCACACTTTCATATGAAGAATAGATCACAACTGTTGGCCAAGATGAAGGCGGAAGGAGGGGGAACGTAGGGAGGGGGAGGTGAGATCGAGGGAGGGTGAATAGTGGGATCACACCTATGGTGCATAATGCAGGGGTATATGTCGGATTTATTAGTATAGAGTATAAATGTCCTAACACAATAATTAAGTAAACAAGATGAGGTATATATTAATCAGTGTGATGTAAGCATTCCTAATTCTACATGATATCAGCACATTGTACCCCATAAATGCATTAATGTGTACATATCTGTGTGTTTATGATTTAATTTTTCAAAAAGAATGTATAATAATTTAAATTAAAAAGAAACTTTTCAGTAACTAAAACTTGATTGGGAGAAATGAAAACCTGTGATTGCAAGTCTTTTAATTTCAAATAAGCCTTTTGCAATTAATTCTTAAACCAATCCTCTTAAAGTAAATTTGACAAGGAACTTTGTTCTGCATTCTGGCTAATGACTGGAGACACAAATGGGTTTCTTTTCCTTTTTATACAATCAAATGAATTAAATTCCATAGCATTTAAAGCAAAAGTAAATAAACATAAAAAATAAATAAATTTGTTAGGTACAACAAAAAAAGAAACCAGGAATAAATAGTAAAGGCAAATGAAATTAATACATAAGAAAACACAAAAACAATAGCACCAGAACTTCAACCTGGAACTTGGGAAAAGAGGGGAGAAGGTGGCAACAAAGAAAGAAAACAAATAATAAGCAAAAAATAAGAACAAACTAGGAATAAATCAACATCTCTGAATAGAAAGGATGAAGAGTTAATATTCAAATAAGACCCTGCTCAAACATGTCAATACGTTTCAATTTAAAGCAAGTGGGTGACTTTTCTGGAAAAGAATTTTTTTTTTTTTTTGGTAGAGACAGAGTCTCACCTTATTGCCCTCAGTAGAGTGTCATGGAGTCACACAGCTCACAGAGCTCACAGCAACCTCCAACTCCTGGGCTTAGGCGATTCTGTTGCCTCAGCCTCCTGAGTAGCTGGGACTACAAGTACCCGCCACAATGCCTGGCTATTTTTTTGTTGCAATTTGGCCAGGGCCGGGTTTGAACCCGCCACCCTTGGTATATGGGGCCAGCGCCCTACCACAGGCGCTGCCCTGGAAAATAATTTTAAAAATTGGATTCAAGAGGTAGAAAACCCAACTAGACCAGTGTCTATGAAAAAAGTCATGAAACAACTAACTACTTGATATTGGAACGGCTTCTGTAATGTGTAGACGGTTTTAGTAGTATTGACAGTTAAAAAATAGAAGTTAAGTAAAAAAATGTCAGGAATAAAGGAAAAAGATGCCAAAAACTACTGAGGTACTGAGATTATTAAATAAAATTTGCATGATAGGGGATGTAGAAGAAGATAAGGCTGAGATTCAAAAGGTAAAAATTTAAAGGAAGCAGAATTAATTTACAGAATAGAGGGAAGAGAAGGATACTGAGTGTGGTCTCTGAGGAGGCAGAGCCTTGAGCTCCCTTTCATTTCTTATATCTTGCAGATGTTTGGCCATATCCTCCCCCTGCCCCCAGCAGAAAGGCTTGTGACTTCCTACCTAAGCGTGGACCTTGTTGGTCTAGGGAGACAGGCTGGTAGGATTTCACAGTCATTTCTTTTACTCCTTTCTTAAGATTTCTTCCCTGGAGGCTGCAGACTTAGAAATAAAATTCAAGGGCCTTCAAATATTCCAAGAATGAAAGAATAGCAAATTTAATTATTGGTGGTAGCAGAAAAGTTTTAGGAAAAATTTGTACCTTTTGCATATCTTATGGCAGACTAGATAGCTAAAGAATTAAAATGAAAAGCTTAAATAATACCAGAAATATGATAAAATATTTAACTGATCTCTGAATGAATAATGATGAATTGCATTTTTAATTATTAAAAATTTATAAAGACTAAAGAAAAGGTGTGACCGGGATAGAAATTTCAACAAATAGGGCAAAGAATAAATATCCCTTGTTGGGGAGGTCTTTGCATAAACCCCAACCTGTTTGAAAGCAGACTGAGAAAACTATGTTGAGGAGTTTAAAAACACATAAAGTCTGAGAATGCCTGGAGAAAGCTTACATTAAAAAATTTAGTGAATTTCATATAAAGAAAGGGCCCAAATCACAAGTATGTAGCTCAGTTTTCATACAGTGAACATACTGTGTCTGCATCATGAGCTTCCAGATTAAGAAATAGAACTTTATCAGTTTTTCAGAAGTTCAGCATGCTGCCTATTCCTAGTTACTATGACTCTCCTCCCCCAGTAGTAACTACTTTTCTGACTTCTAACACCTTAGATTAATTTTACCTGTTTTTGACCTTTATCTAAGTGGAATCATATAAGATGGATATTTTTTGAGCCTGGTTTGTTTCACTCAACAGCAATCTATATCCATGCTCTTATTTCTGTTTAGTGTTCCAGTGTATATCATTCTACTGTGGCTCTGTCCCCTTCCTAACACTTAATATTATATTAATTTTTTTATTTTGAACAGTTAAGAAGGTGTGTAGTAATAGCTCATTGTTGTCTTAATGTATATATCTCTGATAACTAGTGAAGTTGAGCCCAGTTTTATGCTTTTTTGCCATTCAGCTGTGTTCTTTTGTGTTATATCCATTCAGATATTTTAACCTCTTTGTTCTTGTTTTGTCTGCCTTTTTCATACTGATTTGTATGAGTTCTTTATACATACATAGTCATGTGCTGTATAAGATTTGGCCAATGATGGACCAATATATGACCGTGATCCATACAATTGTAATGCAGCTGTAAGTTCCTATTGCCTCATGACAGTGCATCTTTGGAGCAGAGCATTGCCTTTTTTATGTTTAGATACAAAAATACTGAGCATTATGTTGATTGCCTACAGTATTCCCCTGTACCTGTCAGTGACCAGGCCTCACCATGTCATATAGGTTTGTAGCCTGGGAGTAGTAGGCTATACTATATAGCCCCAGATATGTAGTAGGTGACTCCACCTAGGTTTATGTAAGTATACTTTATGATGTTCACACAATGACAAAATCGCCTAATGATGCATTTCTTAGATCATATCCTTGTTGGATAACTGCATATGAGTCCAGCCCTAAGTAGGAGGTATGTATTCTAAATATCTTTTCTCATTCTGTATATTATACAGTTGTTTTATCACATTTATTTTTTAAAAATGAAGATCCTTTATTTCACCAAATTAGTTCATTGTTGTTTGGGATTCATGTATTTTTTCCCTTCAGTGCCATATCAGATATACTTCTGTGCCTGTGGATTTTTCAGACGTTGGAGTGGGATTGAGGCTACATTTGTGTTTGTATTTGTACAAACTGTATGAATGTTCATTTAGGCATCTGTGTGAAATGAGCTAACTCTCTTTGCTTCAGATCCCTTCCACCTCACTGTCCAGTCCTCACAGCAGGCTATTCATAAATTTCTCTGTATAATTTCTGCAGATTTCTGTATCCTTTTATCTGATACACCTCCACCTGCCACCTTCCACAGCAGTGTGTTCTGAAGCATCCTGCCTTTGAAATTACCTCCATCCTGTAAAAGGCCACACTATAAAGATGCTGCACATGACAGAGGTTTCGGATGTCTTAAAGAATCCCTGTGTCTCTCATGTATGCAATCAAGAAGAGAATACAGAAACTATCCCCAAAAGAAACCCAGGGGCTCTAAAAGTTTCTTGTCAAAAGTTTAGGCATTTTCAGTACCTGTCAGTGACCGGTCCGCACCAAGCTGTGAACCAAATCCAGGATCTCTGCCGGCAATGGCTGCAGCCAGAGACCCACACCAAGGAGCAGATAATAGAGCAACTGGTACTGGAGCAGTTTCTGAACACCCTGCCAGAGGAGGTTCAGATGTGGGTGAGGTCAAAACAGCCCAAGAACAGCAAGGAGGCAGGAACCCTCGTGGCAAACTTGATTCAGGCACGTGGGAAGAAAGGTGAGCAGGAGAGGAAGCAACTGGCTGTTTCTGTTTATTGAACGAGTGGTATGCCTGGTATAATGACTGAATGACTGAATGAAAGAATGAATTTTAAACATTTAGTCTAAGATGCCTAATTTCATGTGAGGTCAAAGAAAATTTGGTTTGGTTTTTGCTTTTAATACTTATTATATCTCTGAGAGTACCAGCTTTATTCCTTCTCCCTCCACATTTCTTATCCAGCCTAAATTTTTGTATCAACACAAAACAGTATACACACAAAAAAATGTCATGGGATTACATATTAAAAATTTATGGAAAATTGATCTTTAATCTTTGTTCAAGAACAAGAATGATTTGTTGAATGGCTAATTTTAGATACAAGAGGGCATAAAAGCTTAGAAATTCCATCTTTGCCAAAATTTGGTTTGTCTCTTAGAAACTTGTTATTTTAAAGGAGGGCATTTCAAGAATGAAAGAAAAAAGCCACTCAGTCCTCATAGTCCTTTGAATAAAAAATAATGCTAACTAAAAACAAAGTGTTGGCTCAGCGGGTTTGAACTGCCAAACAACAACAACTGCACCACCTCCACAAAAAAACATAGCCGGGCGTTGTGGTAGGTGCCAGTAGTCTCAGCTACTTGGAAGGCGGAGGCAAGAGAATTGCTTAAGCCCAAGAGTTGGAGGTTGCTGAGAGCTGAGACTCCACAGTACTCTACCAGGGGCGACTTAGGGAGACTCTGTCTCAAGAATAAATAAATAAATAACGAAGTGGTAGGTGTGCGCACACACACAAAGGGCACGGGAACGATAAATACAGGTTCGAGAATGTAGTTGCCTCTGGAGGGAAGGCTGAAGTCTGAGCAAGAAAGAAGCACATAGGTAGATCTAAGGTAGATGTATGTTATTAATAATGTTCTAAATTTGGGATTGGATAATGAATTCACAGGCCTTAATAGTACTTAAAAAATAAACGAATGATTTTAAAATAAACATGAGGGTCCTGCATGGCTTAATACTGACCGCATGTCATGAACCAAGGATTATGATTAATCTAGTTCTGTGCACCTGCATTTCTTAAAATAAGTCTTAAAATGTTAATAGTGAACGTGTAGAGCACTTACAGTGTATTTTCAGGTTTTCATATGTATTAATTTATTTATACTAACAATTTTGTGAAATATGTATTACCTTCATTTTATAGACCACAAGACATGGAGGCACAAAGCAGTTAAGTAACTTCTCCATGTTTCCAAAATTAGGAATATGGGGCCAGCACCCTACTCCTTTGAGCCACAGGCACTGCCTTGGAATTTTTAATTTAACATTTTTTAATTTTTTTTTGTTTTTTTGGTAGAGACAGAGTCTCACTTTATCGTCCTTGATAGAGTGCCGTGGTGTCCCAGCAACCTCCAACTCCTGGGCTTAGGTGATTCTCTTGCCCCAGCCTCCCAAGTAGCTGGGATTACAGGCACCTGCCACAACGCCCTATTTTTTGTTGCAGTTCAACTGGGGCTAGGTTTGAACCCACCACCCTCGGGATATGGGTCCGGCGCCCTATTGACTGAGCTATAGGCACCGCCTAATTTAACATTTTTGAACCATGGTTAACCTAAATTGCAGAGAGAGAAACCTCAGATAAGGGGTGACTATGGTATAGGATGTGTATTACTGTTATTTCTGTCTTACAGTTGAGAACCATGATCTTGGTTGGACAGTGAGGCTGGAAACTGCTAATATAGAGAGAACTTTTACCTTATTTGGAAGGCGGGGCGCTGGGGGGGGGGGCATTGAAGGGTTTAGAGCTAGGACATGACCAGAGTTCTCTTTTGGAAGTTGCTATATTGAATTGAGAAAATATTTCTATAGCCTTTCTCTTACCACAAGAAGTTCAGGACTACTGATACTTCCCAAGGCAAGACAGGGAGGCAATGTAGGTATTGCCAGACAGGACTCAATTCTATGGTTATTCTCTCTCTGCCTACTAGATTTCTCTACTCAGGATTCTGTCCTTGTAGAAAAGAGGAACATCGGAGAGTACCAAAAGAGGAACGCAGATTTATTAGACAGTCAATCATCTGCTGGGTACCAGGTAAGTCAGGCTTGCTTCTGACTTGGTTATCATGTATAGGAACCTTACCTTCCTGATTTTTGGACTTCCTTATTTAAAGAAATAACATCCAAATTTTCATTATTTATCATTTTTCTGAGCCTTTTCTCTGTCTGTGGTATGTAAAATTTTCTTCTAACTCTTTATCCTCCTTCCTTCTGTTGTACTTATCGTCATGCTACATATTTCCTATTTAATGTTTTTCTTCTGTTCTTACCTCTTGAATTGTTCTTTAGTATTCCATTTAATTCAAAACAACCCTTATGTGGTTTTCACTATTATTATGTCCCTTTTTACGTATGAGAACATGGAAGCAGAAAAGTAACTTGCTGAAGGTTGCCTGGCTATTAAATAGTTTAGAAACACTGTTCTAAAACATCTGCTTCTGAAGGATTTTTCTGATCCTACTTTGTCAGGGATCCCAAGTGAATATGCTCCCAGGGACTGCTGAGGTAGTACCTGCCCCACAGCTTCTGCTGATGGTCCCTTTTATAATGTGGGGCCAGGTTCCCAGATCTTCTGTTTTTTTTTTTTTTTTTCCTAAAGAGAAGCCAAAAATCAAGTTCATAATATGAAATCTCCTAATCTTTTGGTGTTGGCAACTAAATATGAATCTTGAAAAAAGAATACGCTTATGTGAGCCAAATAAGCCCCTCTGTAGGAGCTGAACAACCAGCGTATGACCACTAATCTAATGTTCATTGATCTGCATAATAAGTTTTAGAAAGTGTCCATTAAAACACAGAAGATGTATGTTAATAAAACAGATGTCATACTCTTATATCTTCTACTATCTGCCTTTTAAATTCAACCTTAGAGGGTCAGGCACAGTGGCTTACGCTTGTAATCCTAGCACTCTGAGAAACCAAGGCCAGTGAAATGCCTGAGCTGAGAAGTTCAAGACCAGCCTGAACATGAGCAAGACCCTGTCTCTAAAAAATAGCCAGATGTTGTGGGAGGTGCCTGTAATTCCAGCTACCAGGGAGGCTACAGCAGGAGAATTGCTTTGAGCCCAAGAGTTTGAGTTTGCTGTGAGCTGTGATGCCACAGCATTCTACCAAGGGGACAAAGTTTTTTGTCTCAAAAAAAGAAAAAGAAAAAAGAAATTCACCCTTAAGTTACCAAGATTGTTGTGTATAAATGTAGTTAATTAGTTTGTATTGCTGAGATATTATTAAAAGACTATACCACATTTCTCTTCTACTGTTAATGGATGTTTGGGTTGTTTACAGATGTTGTATGTTACAAACAGTGCTATTATAAACATGCTTATATGAGTTTCCAAGTTACATATAATTATAGCTAAGAATAGAATTTCTGGGTCCAAAGTGTTCTTGGATGTAAATGTAAATACCAGTTTACATTTTCCCTTATCTTATAAGAGATCCTATATATCCATGTTCTCTATAACACTTGGGAGTGTCAGACTTTTTAAATTCTATCATTTGAATTGGTATAAAATGGTTTGTCATTTTGATTTTGTATTTCCCCATTTTCTAAAAAGTTTTAATATCTTCGTATTTATAAGCTCTTTGAGTTTTATAGATGAAACACTGAGGCTTAAACTGCCTAAACTCACAAAGCTCAGAACTAGGACTTAAACCCAACTCTCTGATCCTGAGGCTGAAGTATACTGCTAAGGTTTTAAATATTTGCATTCTTACTTTTATCTTTATAAGGTGGTTTGAAAAGATCTTTTTCCCTATCTCAAATCTGTAGTATTTAGCAGCAGGAATAGTCTCAGAAACTTTCCCATGTCTCTCAGACTATAAGACAGAGAAAGGGGCAATTTCATGTGTCTGTGGTCCCTGCATTAGAGCACTTGGAAGCTCTCCACCAATCTGAATGGCCACTTCATGTTCAGGCATCAGGCTCCTTCTCCTTTCTTTGAGATAAGTCCTGGGCTTTGATCATTTAGGAGCATCTGTGATATTTTAGGAGTTGGTGACCTTCAAGGATGTGGTTGTAGACTTCAGCCTGGAAGAATTAAGCTATCTTAGTGCTGCTCAGAGGAACCTCTACCGGGAGGTAATGCTGGAGAATTACCGGAACCTGGTCTCTATAGGTGAGTATGCCTTTTCCACAGAACTTGGTTTGTGTCCCCTAGGGCAGTGGTTCTCAACTCTTAAGAGTCTACTCGTTAGTAATCCTGGTTCACCAGGTTAATTGAGTCTCAGCCTAGAGTGAGGCAATATTTTAATATAAATCTCACTGTTAATCATAAAATTGCCAACATTTATTGAGCACTCAATATGCATCAGGCACTGATTTGTGTGCTTTAAATGTTTTAACTCCTTTAATCCTCACAGTAGTTCTGGGAGAGAGAGAATTACTTCTTATTGTTGATATTATTTCCATTTTAAAGCTGAGGAAACTGGGTAATGGAAAGGTTAAATTATTTGTCTAAAGCTGAGATTTTTACCCTAAGCAAATTGACTCAAAAATTTGCTTCTGTAAACTGTTGTGCTACCTGACAGGGGATTGCTTTACCAGATCTCAGCACAATGAGAGGCTAAGAAAATTGATGAAAATTCTAGGAGGTCCAAAGGCCTCTACTGAAACCTCAGTGTAACTTCAAGTGCCATTGACTTATGTTTGAAGAAGATTTCTCAGAGTTCACATGAAGGGATGTTCCTTTTAAGACCCACCAAACTGATTAGCAAGCTAGTCAAGCAGGAGGCAAACTTTGCAAGCACAGTCGGGCTGTCTCTGGAATTTCCTAGAAGGGGCCTTGGGAGTGGAAAACAAGACAAGTTAATGTTTATCTCAGTTAAAGGTTGTACCTGTTGTTTTCAGACAAATGGCTGAATAAGTTTTTGTGGTTGTTCTGCATGATTTCTTTGTACTCTTATCTTGTAGACCATTTGCTGCCAACTGGCTTATTATTATCAAGTGTATGTGCAGAACATAGTGTTGTTAAGAGTATATAAACTTGTAAGAAATAAACTGATATGCTGCTTGCCAGAGCAAGCTGCAGTCTCCCCTCTCATTAAAACATTTCAGTTGCAGATTTTATCCTCTGCAACACCATATCTTGCAACACTCTACTGGCCTTAAGGTTGAAGAGTCAGAGATTGCCTATCTCCCTTCATATCCAGAGGCATACTTATTTACCTTTTCTCACAAGCAAAAAAATTTTACCAGTGCCAGGATCCTCTTTCATAGCTCTTTTGGGGGCTTGAGGTCTCCTGGGGGGTTGGGGGGAAGACAAACACTGTTCTTCTGGTGATCAGATAATGTTCTTGTGAAGTCAGAGACCTGGGGGGAAGATGGATGTTCCTTACTTCAAGCCTTAAGCCCCAGTATCTTTTCTTTGGGTAATTTTAGCTATGGCTTCTGTTGGCCACAAGGGAATTACTTTTTCAACATAATTTACACTCTCCTTTAAGTTGCTACATTTTATGACTTAAAATAGAGGGAGGAGTATCAAGAGAGAGGAAAAGATCAGTTTTAACTTTTCAGCCCTTATGCAGAGATATGGAGGCATTTCTTTCTTGTGGTCCCTTGGCTTCCTGTAACACTGAAGGTTTGGGGTTACAGAGATCTTATTTATCACCCAGGATATTGTCTTCCCAAGTGTGGCATGAGTATAGGGGGTTAAATAAAAGATTATTTAAGGCAGTACATGGAAAACATCATATAGTCCTTCAATCAGTGGTGAGAAAGGGATTCCTCTTCTAATTTTCTTTCAAGCTTTCTGTCAGGTAGGAGGAATCAATTTGGTGTTAGCATGTCTCTGTATCTTGCTGATCTTCCGTCTTAGCAAAAAAGAGCAGACCCCAAGCCCTGAGCCCTACTACTCAATAGCTAGTACTAGTACTTAATAGCCTAGCTAGCTAGTACTCAATAACTTTCCCTTCTGTTGTATTTATTGTGACGTTACTCTCAGAGTTTTTTTTTTTTTTTTTGCAAGTGACATTAGTTTTCACTTGTAGGGTTGATAGAAAGTTTCCATTTAAAATAAATGTATTTAGTTAAAAAGCAGTGAACTAAAAAATAAACTATTAGATAAATACTATTATAAATGGTACATAGATATAGTCAAAATATGAGTCTTATTCACTAACTTGTTGGTAAACTCAACAATATGCCAAGTCTGATACAGGCACTGAGTTTATAATGTAGATGAGAATTCCTGTTCTTGTGGATGTTACATTTGAGAGGAGAGAGACAGGCAGTAAACAAGTAAATGACAATGTGGTCTGCAACTGATTGAAGTTTGAGAAACAAGGAACTGGGGGGGTGGGGGAGAGGAGCAGCATTTAAAACAGAGAATGGAGGTTATCACAGGAGGAAAAGGAACAATTGTCCTGTTGGTGTTTTGAGCAGCTATGCTGCAGTTCCCCTGCTGAAGTATAGGGCTCAGCATGCTGCTCTCAGGCCCCCTTTTCATTCTCTTTAGCAGTTTTTTAACCTCAGCGCTATGGACTTATGGGGCCAGATGATTCTCTGTTGTGCAGGCCATCTCTATCTTGTGCATTGCAGAAAGCTGAGCAGCATCCCTGTGTCCACCCACTGGATGGCAGGAACGTTTCCCTCTTCTCCCACAGCTGTGAGAAACAAGATCGCTCCATATAGTGCCAGAAATCCTCTCAGGGGCAAAGGCTTGGAAATAGGCTTCATTTACCTCTTGTTAGAGTTTTCTCTTTACTTATTCCAAAGTGTTTAGGGCCCAGGGTTTGGAGTTGCTGAACTCCCAGCTTACTAGTTTTTCTTCTTCAACAGGGCAGAAATTCCCTAAACCTGACATTATCTCACGCCTGGAAGAGGAGGAGTTACGTGCAGTGGAGGAAGACAGCAATACAGTGATTCCACAAGGTGAGTGGCTCTTCCCGTGAAGATGGAAATCATGGGAAGTCTATGCCTATACCTCTGCCCAGTTAATTGGGGGATGTTTGTCTGAGAGTGTTCCTCAAAGCACATCTGAATCACAGAGAAAGCTGATGTCGCCTCAGGGACTCTTTCTCCTCAGTGTTTCCTTCATCGCCTTTCCAGGGCTCATCTTTTCCTATAGCATGAATTTCTCTCCTTTCCAGCTCTAGGGAGGCCAGTTTCCCTTTTCTCTCATGTTGCAATATCTCCCTTCACTTGTGCCTTTTTTCTTTCACAGGTCTTTCCTTTTTAACTGGGAAAGACAAAAAAACCTCAGTGTGATACCACTTCTTTTTCTCACTGTCTTTCACTTTCCTTCATACCAGCTACTCAGACTTGTTGATACCCAAAGACTCTTTTCCTTCCCTTCCTAATTCCCACCATCTGGTTTCCATCTCACTACCTTTGCCAATACACATATATATGTACTTTTTTTTTAATACTTCCACAAAAGTCCCCATATGGGTCAAAGATAAGCACATTCTAGACTTTACCTCTTCCAAACTCTATGGCTACAATCTGATCATATTTACCATCCTTGTGAAATCCTCTTCTTTGAATTGCGTTACCATGTGCATCAGCCAAGAACATTATTGCCCTTCGGTTGTAATTAACAAAACACCCAAATCCAAATGACTTAAGTGATAGAGTGTTTATTAGTTGAACTTTGAGGATGATAGGGTTTAGGAGCTCCATAACATCATCAGGGACCTAATATCATTCTTTCTACTCTGCCTTCAAGTCCGACAACAAATACTAGATGTGGATGTTTTTGTTCTATACAAAGAAAGAGTAGAAAAGAGCTGATGTGTCCAAGTAGCAGTCTCCAGAGTGAGGAAGTGTCTTTAACAGAGCCCTTAACACACCTCTTCCGATTTTTTATTGTTCCACGTTGCATTACATCCCTTTCCTGAGCCAGCATCTATGTGATGCTAACTGACACAGCTTTCTCCCACCTTTTCCCATATTGGGGGAGAAGTGGATGTCCAAACAAAATTCACGAAGTTACCAAAGGGGACTCTACTACCCATCTCTGTTTCCTTCATTCTCTGCTGTAGCTCATTCATTCATTCATACTATAGATACTTACTGAGCTTCTACAGAGGGCCAGGCACTGTCCTAGGTTCTGTGGATATAGTAATTAACAAGACAGATAAATTCCTTCCTTCATAGAGTTTGCGTTTAATGGTGTGATAGTTGAGAAATAAATAGACAAATCATATGTCTCAGAATAAAGCAGACAGAGAATGACAGAAGGGAGGTCGTGTAGGATGGAATAGTCAGGGAAGATCTCCATGAGGAAAACTTGAATGAGATCAGGGTGTGACCCACATAAAAAAACTTGAGGAAGAGTATTACAGAAAGAGGTAACAGCAATTGTAAAATCGCTGAGGTTGGAATGAGCTTGGGTGTTTTGGAAATAGGATGAAGGGCAGTGTGGTCTGAGTACAGTGAAGGGGGATAGCAGAGAAGGTTGCAGAGATAGTCAAGGACCAGCCCTCATAAGGATCTGTAAGGAATGTGGATTTCATTGTGTGTGATATTCAAATGTAGTGGAAGGTTTTGAACAGGGGATGAGGTAGTGTTATCGACACCATAGAACTGTGTTGTCTAATATGGAAGATGCTAGGCACACGTGGCTAGTCAGATTTACTTAGTTAGAATTATAAAAAATTTAAAATTTAGTTCCTCCATCACCAGCCACATTTCAGTGCTTGATAGCCACCTCTAGCTAATGGCTACTGTATTGGACAGCAAAAATATAAACCATTTCCATCATCTCAGGGAGTTCTATGAGTCAGCACTATCCTAGAAGGATCCTCTAGCTGTTCTGTGGAGAATGAGATTTAGGAAGACAAGTAGAGAAACTAGTTCAAGAGGCTTTGAAGTCCATCACGCTAAAGATGATAGAGGCTGGTGTTGTGGTTGTAGGGTGGTAGAATTTGAGGTATTCTATGAAGGTAGAATTGGGGTATATATCAGCATATTATTTCAGAATATGCTGAAAATGATAACAAACCCCAATCCCAGTTCTTTCTTTGATTTCCTTCCATTGTACTCTGTATATTTCTGGCATCTTTTCAACATGCAGTCCTCTTGGGTGCTTTATTTTCTGTTTTTTTCTCACTCTTCCTTGCTGTCCTTGCCATGCTTTCCCCACTTTCTCCTAAGGTTCCCAGAAAACTCTGAAACCTCCATAAGATCTGTTTAGTTACCCTTGGCCTCTTTCTTCTGTTTCAATTAAGTAAAAGTATCTGTATCTTTGAGTAAAGAGAGTAGAAGAAATTTTACATTTCTTTTAGATTGGGAGAAGAGATCTGAAACCAAAGAACTAACTCCAGAGCAAAACTTGTCTATAGAAAAATCATCTTTGGGGTCAGGAATTAAGGATCTGGTAGATAACTTTCAGCATGTCTCTGTAAGAGAGTCTTCTCATGATGACCCATTGGAATCTCATCAGAGCATCCAGGGGAAACTTTTAAGTACTGTAACAATGAGTGACCCCAGGACTCTTGCTCAGGAAAGAAGCTGTGGCAATGATGAAATCGAGAGCAGTTCTAATCTTACTGAACAGTCAGAGGGTCCTGTAGGAAAGGATCCCCAGGAGTGTACTACTCCTGTAGTGTGGACCAGTCCCCAGCCAGTGTCTCAGGAGAACAGACTCAACAGATGTGAAGTTTGCAAAAGAACCTTCAGTAGCCACATGGGCCTTAGGAGACATGAGCAGATCCATACTGGGAAGAAACCCTTTGAATGTAAACAATGTGGCAAAGCCTTCTATCTCATGCCACACCTCACCAGACATCAGAGGACTCATTGTGGTGAGAAACCCTCTGGATGCAATGAAGGTAGGAACCAGCATGCACATCTTGGTGGCCATGTAAGAATTCATAGTCAGGAGGACTTCTATGAATGTGTTCAGTGTGGCAAAGCTTTTATACAGGAAGTCCATCTTTTTCAACATCTCAAAGCCCATGAGCAAGCAAAAGCCCAACCTGGGTTGTCCCACAACAAGACATATTTAATTCGCTATCAGCGGAAACACAACTACATTGGAGAGCGAGCCTGTGAGTGTTGTGACTGTGGCAAAGCCTTTAATCGGAGTTCACATCTCATTCAGCATTATCGAATTCATGCTCAAGAGAGACCTTACCAGTGTCAGTTGTGTGGGAAGTGTTTTAGTCGACCTTCATACCTCACTCAACATTATCAACTCCATTCTCAAGAGAAATCTGTTGAGTGCAATCCCTATTGAGAAACCTTAAGTCAGAGAACACACTTTTCTCAACATTTTTGGCTTAATCCTGAAAAGTGTGCTCAGAATGTGAAAAGGCCTTTTACCAGCCCTCACACCTTGTCAACAACTTGAAAATTTATGATAGTATGTTCTAAAAATAGGGAATGGGTATATGAGTATTGGATAACCTCTTTGCAAGAGGGGGATTCAGCACATGTGTCAGTGGTCACAAAGGTGAAAAGCTTACAAAGAATATTTTTGTTGCATAGGAAAGAAGCTAATAGACTTTGCCTTTCAATGGTATTCATCAAATGGAAAAGCTTGATTTTGATATCCCAAACACAAATTTATAACTGGCAGTTGGGCTCTAGACTGGCAATCTGTAGCCTGAATTTTTTTTTTTTTTGGTAGAGAAAGAGTTTCACTTTTTCACCCTCAAGAGAGTGCCATGGCATCACACAGCTCACAGCAACCTCCAACTCCTGGGCTTAAGCGATTCTCTTGCCTCAGCCTCCCGAGTAGCTATAGCCTGAATTTTTACAGAAGAGTTTACCATTTGGGAATATATCAGCACAATGCATGTTAAAAAAGGTTTTCAGGGTCTACCTATGTTGATTCAATAAGGCTAATATAATTGATAATATATTTACATAGTACCTCATAGTTTGTAAAACATAGTTATATATTATGTGATCCTTCAAGGAACACTACAAGGTACCTGGTACAGATTTTTATTCTGTTTTATAGATAAAGCAAAACTTGAAACTCTGATACATCAGTTGATTTGACCAAAATTGTATGTGATGGAGCAGGAATTGACCCCAGCTTTTATGAAATTTCTGTCATTTCCTCTCTGAGAAAAAAGGTGTAGTACTGTATATTGACTGCAACCATCTTTCTTTTCTATGTAGTAATCCCAATGCTATTTCATGTTACATTCAATGAGGATAATTGCAGGGGTGAAGAAAGCTTTCTTAGGGTGAAAATCTGATAACTTTTTTTCTCTCATGATTTAGAATTAAATGATGACGTTTTTAGACACTAATTCAGGGAAGTATAAATTTGCTAAACATGTTTTTTTTGAGATAGAGTCTCACTTGGTCACCCTTGGACGCCTTGCCATGGTGTCATAGCTCACAGCAACCGCAAACTCTTGGGCTCAAGTGATTCTCTTGCCTCGGCCTCCCAAGTAGCTGGGACTATAGGCACCCGCCACAATGCCTGGCTATTTTCAAGTCAAGGTCTCACTCTGGCTCAGGCTGGTCTCAAACCTGTGAGCTCAGGCAGTCCACTTGCCTCAGCCTCCCAAGTGCTAGGATTACAGGCATGAGCCACCACTCCTGGCCATAAACACATTCTGATAATAGTTTTTATAGATGGCAAAGCAGTTACTCATCAAATAGAATTTTTTGGAATTTTTAGAGGGCTCGAAGTTTCGTATTCTTTTTTTCCCCTTCTCCTTCCTTTTGTAAAAAATCCAGTTTAAAAACAGTAATTCTGGCTTAGCGCCTGTGGCTCAAGGGGCTAAGGCGCCTGCCACATATACCTGAGCTGGCAGGTTCGAATCCAGCCCGGGCCCGCCAAACAACTATGACAGCTGCAACCAAAAAATGGCCGGGCATTGTGGTGGGCGCCTGTAGTCCCAGCTACTTGGGAGGTGGAGACAAGAGACTCACTTGAGCCCAGGAATTGGAAGTTGCTGTGAGCTGTGATGCCACAGCACTCTATCCAGGGTGACAGCTTGAGACTCTGTCTCAAAAAAAAAAAGTAGTTCTGCTTTGGGGGTTCATGTGTACTCAGCACAGCCAAATTAACCTAAAATTCTATTTCTAGGCTGAGCATGCATCACTCATGTAAAGTATAAGCCCTGAACTGCACTTAAAAATCTATTTTTGGGCGGCACCTGTGGCTCAGTGGGTAGGGCACCAGTCGCAGATACCAAGGGTGGTGGGTTCAAGCCCAGCCCCCAGCCAAATCACACAGCACTCTACCAAGGGCGATAAAGTGACACTCTGTCTCTACAAAAAAAAAACCAAAAAACAAAAACAAAAATCTCTTTCATAGTATATTAGTATAATATCAATAGCTTTCCATCACTGACTTGAATGGTATTCAAATACAAAGATACATGGTAACCAGTAGAACCTGGAGTCCCACAGCCTGATTCCTTGCCTGGAAATGGTAGGTTGTTGCTAGACTTACTCACTGCCCTGCTTTCTCTTATCCAGCAGTTTCAGGTTGACCTGTGATGTGTGGCTCTAAAGCATGAAACTTGAAACACACATGACTTGTCAGAACCTACACCAGCCATGTGAGTGCTAGCTACACAATTCCTTTCTCTTTCTACATTTGCTAAGTTCTTCCTGAAATAGTCCTCATTGGTGGGCTCCATTTTCTCACTGAAGTCTACTCTCCAACCCATTGTGACCTGGTTTCTGATCTTGCCACCACTACTAGTGGTACATGATGTGGACATGTTTTATAGTTGCTGATGCTGACATTGATGCCTTGATATAAGATCATATCTTCCAGGCTTTTCTATTGTAAAGTTACTGTTTCTTCTTCTTTTTCTTTATTCCCGAGACAGAGCTTTAAGCTGTCTCCCTGGGTAGAGTGCTGTGTCGTCACAGTTCACAGCAACCTCCAGCTCCTAGGCTTAAGCGATTCTCCTGCCTCGGCCTCCCAAGTAGCTGGGACCACAGGTGCCCACCACAACGCCCAGCTATTTTTCAGCGGTAGTTGTCATTGTTTGGCAGGCCCAGGCTGGATTTGAACCCGCTAGCTCTGGGGTATGTGGCTGGGGCCCTAGCCGCTTGAGCTACAGGCACTAAGCCATTTATTTTTCTTCTTAATTTTTTTTGTGACAGTTTTTGTCACTCTTGAGTAGAGTGCCTTAGCATCATCATAGCTCATAGCAATCTCAAATTCTTGGGCTCAAGCGATCTCCTGCATCAACTTCCCCAGGAGCTAGGACTGCAGGCGCCTGCCACAGCACCAAGCTATTTTTAAAGACAGAGTCTTGCTCTTGCTCAGGCTGGTCTCAAATTCCTGAGCCCAAGTGATTCACCCACCTCAGCCTCTCAGAGTGCTAAGATTGTAGGTGTGAGCCACCGCACCCAGCCCTAGTTTGTTTCTTTCTTCTTCTTCTTTTTTTTTTTTTGTAGAGACAGAGTCTCACTTTGTCACCCTCGGCAGAGTGCTGTGGCATCACACAGCTCACAGCAACCTTCAACTCTTGGGCTTAGGCGATTCTTTTGCCTCAGGCTCCTGAGTTAGCTCAGACTACAGGCGCTGCCACAACGCCTGGCTATTTTTCTGTTTTGCAGTTCAGCCGAGGCCAGGTTTGAACCCACCACCTTCGGTTCATGGGGCTGGCGCCCTACTCGATGAGCCACAGGTGCCACCCTCTCTTTTTTATGTTTTTTGTTTTTAATTATGTTTTTCGTTCAGAATAATGTGAGGATGCAAATAATTAGGTTACAATGTTTGTTAGGTAAAATCCCTCTTGTAATTGTGTCCCACACCCAGGTATACCATACACCCTTATGTTGTGCCCATTAAGTTGGAGTACACCCAAGCCGCTCCCTCCTCCTATCTTGTATTGAATTGAGTTTTTCTCTTGTGTAGGCATATATTAGATCATCTACTGGCTTCATATTAGTATCAAGTACATTGGATACTTGCTTTTTCATTCTTGTTATACTTTACTAAGAAGAATGTGTTTCAACTCCATCCATTTAATTGATAAATGTCTTGTGGGAGAAATTTTTAAGGTAACACCAAGTATCCAGTTTGTCCTTAAAGTTTTACTCACTAAATTCTAACATATATTAAGAGTATCTTGCTATAGATATATCCACCCACCTCCGCCTCCCAGAGTGCTGGGATTACAGGTGTGAGCCACTGCGCCTGGCCCTCGTAAACGTTGCTTTGAAGGCTATAATTACTATTTCCATATGTCATGAACATCTTTCCATATCTATGAATATGTCCCTGAGTTTTGTGTTTCAGGACTATCTATTACTTGGTAGTATGGATGTGCTCTAATTTCCTTCATTTGGGTTTAGGATTGGAAACTTGGGTTCCTTGTAATTGAACTATTATATGCATATTACTGCTATAGTTATGTTTTCTCCCCTTTATCTCTTGGCTTTAGCAATTTACTTATTGATTTGCTCTAAAGTCTTTGCATATTGTCTTGTTTCCTAAGGGGAAATTCTCAGCAGTGGAATTTCTGGGCCAAAGTGTGTATCTTGAAGGCTTTGGAAATTCTCCTACCCTCATTTCAGCAGGGTCTAAAAGTTGTGCTGATTTTTTTCTCTAGGGAAGGACTATAGACTATTCAAAGCTCCCCCACAATTCCCTTCTTAAAGAATTTACATTAATAGGAAGTAACAGATCTCAAGTCAGGCTGAGAAAGAGCCACACATGAATTAAAGTAGTTTGTTTGAACCTGATTTTAACATAGTTTTATTGGGTATGGTTTCTACACTAAAGAAATAATATTAAGAACATTTTGGAAAGCAAAGTCTAATAAACTTCCTAATAGTACTAGATACTCAAGTATTACAAGCCCCGGAATGTAGTTATGTTTACAGTTAGAAAACCCCCTTGGCAGAGAAGGAAGAGTGTGGGCTTTGGAGCCAGGCAGACCTGAGGTCAAACCTCAGCCCTCTCTTTAGAAGCGGATTAAACCTAATTTTCTTAGGAAACAGGATAACAGGACCTCCCCTGAAAGAAGTGTTGAAAGGCCTAGCGTTCATAGTAGGTTCTCACCCTTCCTAGTGCTGCAGCCCTTTAATACTGTGGGTTGCGACCCACAAGTTGAGAACCGCTGATCTATAGTAAGAATCCTAACAGTGGCTGGTACTTAGTGGGTGCTCAATCAGTAGCTGTTATTATGGAATATTTTTGTATAAGATTGTAAAATTTATTTTTTTTAGTGTTATTAGAGGGCCAGGTGTGGTGGCTCACACCTGTAATCCTGGCACTCTTGGAGGCCAGGGTGGATGGATTGCCTGAGCTCGTGGGTTTGAGACCAACCTGAGCAAGAGCGAGACCCCATCTCTAAAAATAGCTGGGTGTTGTGGCAGGTACCTGTAGTCCCAGCTCTTTGGGAGGCTGAGTTAAGAGAAGCACTTGAGCCCAGGAGTTTGAGGTTGCTGTGAGCTATGATGACATAGCACTCTACTGAGGGTGACAAAATAAAAATGTCTCAAAAAAAAAAAGTTTTATTGTGACAGTAAACTACAGTTGTAAACTTAATTACACATCATTATGTAACCATGTTTTAATCATATTGTAGCGTTCTTTCTACAAAATAATTTTTTCTACATATAGAGTTTTTTATACCATACCTATATCACAAATTTGAAGTTCTCCTTTTCTCGTTTATGTTGTAGTGGCAATTTTTAATGACTCTAATTATAGAAAAGTTTTATTAAAAGAGCATAAAGTACTGTATTTATTATTGTTTTCTTAGGATATATTTTTTAAAAATGACATTGCTAGATGAAAAGTGATAAACATTTCCATAGCTCTCAAATCCTGCTGAATTTTTTCTGGAGGGACTGTGCCATTTGCAGCTCCCAGAAAAGAGAGGACTCAGGGCGATCAAATAGATGGCAAACTGTCTTCCTTTGGGAGTGCCCAGCCAGTGTTGCTAACTATTTATGCTGTCACCCATGAATTTGCTGCAAGGCTGAACTCTTTCTCAATACAGCACCCCAAGCAGATAAGATATACTAAGCAAAGTCTCTATGTGCAAGTGAATGTCTTTGCCATGCACAGTATAATTAATATAAACAAACACTCTGAATCACTTTGCCAATACTGAGTGTTTAATCTCTTAAACAAACAAAACAAAAAAACAGGCTTGGTGCCCATAGCACAGTGATTACAGCACTGGACACATACACTGAGGCTGGCAGGTTTGAACCTGACCTGAACCTAGTACAACAATGACAACTGCAACAAAAAATAGCTGGGCATTGTGGCGGGCACCTGTAGTCCCAGCTACTTGGGAGTTTGAGGTTGCTGTGAGCTGTGACGCAACAGCACTCTACTAAGGGTGACACAGTGAAACTCTGTCTCAAAAAATAACAACAACAATTTTGCTTATTTGATACATAAAGAATTGAGGGGGTTGTTGTTTTGTTTTTCTGTGGCTAGTGTATTTTTTCTCCACCATTTTAAGAATTTCTTTGTGTATTATCTAGGCCCTTTACTTCTTCATCTTCTTTTTCTTACTCATCTGCATGAATTTACTTTCCTTTTCTTAAACTATATGTTTTAGAATGGTTAATGTTTTTCATTTTTAAGTAATATTTGGCTTATTAAAGACAACTTCTGTTTTACAGAAGTGTACAAGGTCACACCATTCCCTCTGCCTGCCCCCAGGACAGAGAAAAATACACCATGAACGCTATTAGCAATTGGGTGTGTTTTCTTACAATTAAAAATTATTAACCAGATTTGTGAAGGTGGTTACCTCTGGGGAGTGGTCAGAAAAAAATCTCATTTTCATGGTCTGTGCCTGTTCACTTTGTTACCCATGTTACTATGTTACCTATTTCAGGTTGGTCACAGATGTCACAGAGCTGTGACCATTCCATGTGGTTAATACAATAAAGCATACTTTATTTTTCCACCCAATTTTACACTTTACACAACTGATTGTATCACTCTCTTGTACAGCTTCATGGCATACTCAGTGCTTTGTGTATGTGGTCCTTACTCTGTTGTTTGGATTATTTATTTATTTATTTACTTTAAGACAGAGTCTCACTTTGTCACCCTCAGGAGAGTGCCATGGTGTCATAGCTCACAGCAACACCAAACTTTCGGGCTCAAGCAATTCTCTTGCCTTAGCTTCCTGAGTAGCTGAGACTACAGGTGCCCACTATAACACCCAGCTATTTTTAGGGATGGAGTTGCTTAGGATGGTCTCGAATTCCGGAGCTCAAGCAATCCACCCGCCTCAGCCTCCCAGAGTGCTAGGATTACAGGTATAAGCCACCACACCCAGCCCTTTTCTATTTCTAAATATATTTAGATACACAAATCCTTACAGTTGCATTACAGCTATCTAGAGTATTCAGTA
>CAUYON010094057.1:0-11420 GCA_963573935.1 Arctocebus calabarensis | reverse complement strand
TGGGCATGTCAGGAGAATTCAGACATGGTGTAATGAGGTCTGTGGCTGCTTTGGTTAGCCATTTCTTGGTATAATCAAGGAGATTGGGTTGTTTGTCAAGGAGTTCCTGGAATTTAGCTCTTTCATACTGGATGGAATATTCCTGCAGGTAGGGTCGAATGCTCTGGATGGTATAGTTTGCCATGTCCATTTTCATTAGGCCCAGAACATGAAAGATGCCCCTCAGTAACTGTACTGGATCTGTTATGCTCTGTAATTTCTTTACTGCTTCATCTCGAACCGGTGCACATAGCAGGGTCATCAAACTAAGAATGTAGTTAGAGAGACGTGAGACTAGTGCCCTAAGCAGTGAAAACACAGCATGTCTTATAGGACAACTCCAGAACATCGCCAAGAAAGAAAACCGTGTTCGTAGTGTCATTGGTAAGAATCCCTATGGTAGTGGCACAGAAGAGGGGTAAGAATATGGGGTGTGTGCGGGTAGACTCTATCCCTGGAAGTGAGTTACAGAGGAAGCAGTGAACTTGGTCAGCTTTGCTTTTAATTTTAGCATCTGACCACAGCCTAGTTTGGGTGTGTGGACCGAAACTTGGTGCACTTGCTCAATACATGTCCTTAGAATTTCAGATACAGGGTTTAGGATCCTCTTGTTAGGCTAAATGCACAGTAGGGTCTTGTGTATAACATTATCTAGGCCTGAAGAGGTTATGCTGATTGTGAGTGAAGTTATCTTATAAACAGCCAGAAATTTATTTATTTGGGGTATTTTTTTAAGTTTGTTAATTTTTTTATTAAATCATAACTGTATACATTAATGCATTTATTTATGGGGTACAATGTGCTGATTTTATATACAACTTGGAATGCCTACATCAAACTGATTAACATAGCCTTCACCTCATTTAATTATTGTGTTAAGACATTTATACTCTACTCTTAATAGTTTTTTTTTTTGCGGTTTTTGGCTAGGGCTGGGTTTGAACCTGCCACCTCCGGCATATGGGGCTTGCCCCCTGCTCCTTTGAGCCATAGGCGCCACCCTACTCTTAATATATTTGACATGCACCCTTGCAATATGCACCATAGGTAAGATCCCACCAATTACCCTTCCCCCCTCCTCTCCACTCCCCCTCTTCTTCCCTCCTTTATCCTGGGCTGTAGTTGTGTTTTATCTTTCATATGAAAGTGAGGGTGATTATATTGGTTTCGTAATAGTACTGAGTACATTTTTCATCCATTCTTGAGAGACTTTACTAAGAAAAATATGTTCCAGCTCCATCTATGTAACCATCTTTTGATCATGCATTATCCTTGGGAGTTTGTTGGTATTCTTGCTTTCAAAAAAAAATGACAAAAATTTCATTTATTTGGGGCAGTGCCTGTGGCTCAAAGGAGTAGGGTGCCAGCCCCAAATGCCGGAAGTGGCGAGTTCAAACCCAGCCCCATCCAAAAACTGCCAAAAAAAAATTTTGTTTTCATTTATTTGGTTTACTTGAATGAGTGGATGGGTCAATGAATAACTCAGTGAAACTTGGGCATGCTTATAACTTAGACTCAAATGTCACAGAAGGGTTATATGTAACCAAAACCCCCAAATCCTCTTAATATTCTGAAATTTAAAAACTAATGTCAGCTTTTACACAGAAAAAAAGCTAGTGAGCAGATAGTGCAGGGACATCGTGAACTTCTTCTGAAACCTCTTTGTTGTTCTCCTTTTCTTCACTGATTTTCCCTGCTCACAGATCAGCGCCTCCTTTTGTTTCTCAAATGCTGTTTGGTTCGTGGCATGCAGGAGTCTTTGCTACACTTCCCTGAAGGCCTTAATCACATCAAAGGAGAGTTAACAGAACTAGGCCAGAAGTTTGTCAAGCCGATGTATCACAATCAGCAGGTATTTGGCCCATACTATGCTGAGATCCTAAAAAATGTCAATACTCTAGCTCAAGCACAAGAAACAGAAATGGAACCTATCTGATATTCTGGACTTCAGCCATGGCAACAGGGACCCAGGAGAGAGGGATCAACATATTCCTGGTATGATATCACCTGTGGCCAGCAGAGAAGCCAGCCATCTTCCTCACTACCCCTGGAATACAGGGTTGTAGAGCTCAAGCATGTAAACACCAGCTGACAAAACCCCCTTCATTAATAAACTTCTGAGTTGCAAGAAAAAAAAAAAAAGACATTGGGCCTCTGACACATACACAAAAATGTACTCCAAATGTGTTACAAACCTTGATGTAATAGCTAAAACTATAAAACTCTTAAAACATGTGAGAAAGAAAGAATAGATACGATAAATGTCATCAAAATTAAAAACTTTGTTTTTTTTTGAGATAGAGTCTGTGTCACACTGGGCGGACATCATAACTCATAAGTAATCTCAAACTCTTAGGGTTAAGAGATCCTCATACCTTAGCCTCCCAAGTGGCTGGGACTACAGGCACCTGCCAACAGTCTCACTGTTGCTCAGGCTTGTCTCCACCTCATGAGCTCAAGCAATCCACGTGCCTCAACCTCCGAAAGTGTTAGGTTTACAGATGTGAGCCACCATTCCTACCTCAAATTAAAAAAGTTGTCATTCAAAGGCTCACTTTCAAAAAAATGTAAACATAACCCAAAGAATGGAAGAAAATATTTAAAACTCATGTATTTTGGAAGGATCTAGTAGATCTAGTATTCAAGTTATTTGAAGAGTTCTTATAACTGAATAATAAAAAGACAGTCCAATTAAATAATGGTCAAGTAGATATTTTTTCAGCAAATATATACAAATGGCCAATAAACACATGAAAAGATGCTTGGTAACATTAGCTGGTCAAGAAATTCAAGTCAAAGTTAGGATAAAATGCTGCTTCATATCTACTAGGATAGCTATAATTGAAAACAAAGACAATAACAAATGTTGGTGAAGAGATGAGGATATTGAAACTCTCATAATTGCTATTAGAAATATAAAATACAGCGATTTTGAAACACATTTTGGCAGTTCCTCAAAATGTTAAAGGTAGAGTTATCATTACTGAACAATTTCACTCCTGAGTGCATATACCAAAAAGAAATGAAAATATGTGTCCACACAAAAGTTTACTTATGAACATTGATAGCAGTCTCAACCATAACAGCCCCAAAGTAGAAGCAACCCGTATGTTCATCAGCTAATGAATAGATTAATAAAATGTGGCCTATCCATGCAATGAAATGTTATTTATCAATAAAAAATACTCATACCTGCCACAACATGATTGAACCTTAAAAATACTATCCTAAATGACAGAAACCACAGAAGACCACATGTTATATAATCCCACTGATAAGAAATTCCGCAAATAGGAGTCTCTACAGACACAAAACATAGATTAGTAGTTTCCTAGCCTGAGATTTTGGAAAGGAACAGAGAGGGATTGCTAATGAATATAAAATGGTATTTTTTTGAGAGGTGAAAAGGTGGGGAATGGTAAAAATAATCTAAGGTTGCACAAGTCTGTGAATATATTAAAAGGCATTGAATTTTATACTATAATTGACTGTATTATGTGGCATATAGATTATATATTAATAAGGATGTTTTAAAAGTTAATATTTGGGGGAAAAAATGGAACCCAAGGATGAGAGTGGTTACCTTTAAATTATACATTTATACTGGAGAATTAATTATATATAAATCCAAGGTGAAGCTAATTTGAAGAATTACATGAAATCTCTATAGAATTTTATTCAACTCCAGTTTGTGAATACATTGGGATTTGTTACTTTTTTCTTCAAACATTATTTTTCAAAACACTTTACAAAGTGACAATAATTAAAGTAAGAAAGCATTTCACTAATTATTTTATCTGCAGGGATACTTAAGTGTTGGTTCATTCTCTAAATGTACTTACTGCAAAACCCTTGGACTTAGATTTTATTAACTTAACAAATATATTTGTTGTTCCAGAGATTTCTGCATATTTTGAAACTGGCTCTTCAGTGACCTATAATTTCCAAGAACATTACATCTTGAGTGAAAACTCCAGCTCCCTTGCTTCTTCACTAAATAGGGATGTAACCTTGACTAGAGAAATGATCACACTGAGCTTCCGAACCACACGAACTCCGAGCTTATTGCTGTATGTGAGCTCTTTCTATGAGGAATACCTTTCAGTTATCCTCGCCAACAATGGTGAATATCTTTTGTGTAATGAGAAAAAAACCCTGAATTAGAAAAAAAAAATAGGACTGTAATGACAGGTCTTTTCAGCATTCAGACTATAAGGAAAGAAAATTGCCTGCCCTCCACATCTTATGGTTTATCAGTACAATCCATAATGGTTATCATAACAGCTAGCATTTCAAGATTAAATGAAGATGCTTTTCTCCCATTACAAATTTGATAATTTTACAGATTTGATATGAAATTACATATCTTATTATTGATAGTATGTCTTTATTATTGCATGATGATTAAGTTGTGATGATTTGAAATAAGATATCTGGATGTGTGACACATATCCTTGCTCATTCTGAGCAAAGTAGAGGAGTATTAATGTGGATGTTATAGTAAAACTACATAAAAGCCAATTTCCATAAGCAACAGATAAATACAATTGCTCTTTATCTCATCAGTGTTGAGAAACCAGTTATATCACTTTTATATAAGAAGAAAATTGAAGTGATATTTTCTCAAACAGTGGCTTCTGGGGCATTGCAAGGCTTTCATAGTGGAACAGGAAGGACAGCTTTTTAGTTTGCTAGAGAGAGTCAGCACAAAAATTTAATTTCTGGAAAAATCTACAAAATCTCTTACTAAGAAGATCTTCGTATAAGCCACAAGCAAGTCATGGGTAATGGGATGCGTCTATGTAGGAGTGCAGTGTGTGTGTTAGAAGATGTGGATATTGTAGAAACCTTGTCTCTTGACAAAACCTTTCTCTTCCTTATTTTTTGATTTTTGCAGAACACTTTAGAAAATAATTTTGACTGTAAAAAAGTTTTCAATTATGCACAAGTCAGTATACATTAAAATAAATCCTATTAAAGAATTATAAGTATAGAAACTGAATGTTGATACAATATTGCATGGAATTTCATTATTTCATAAAATAAATACAATAGTCACGTAGAACTGAGTTCAGAGATTTTATATGTATAATTTTAAGCCTTCTCATTTAAGAAAGATTTGGGGGGATTGCTTATTATCAACACATTTGGTCTTGACTTTTAGAATAGTATAATTAGACTCAGAGTTTGGAACTGGAATAGCACTTAAGTAATCACTATTGCAGGAAAGATGACTATTGGGTACATTCAAGTCTATACTAAATAGATTCAAAAGTGCCTTAAGTAAGTAATAATGAAAGGGCTTTAGAATCTGCAGTAAGAGTTCTGTAAAATGTCATTTTAATTTTAAATGTTATTTGTTTTTTTCTCTTTAGGGAGTTTGCAGATTAGGTACAAGCTAGACAGACATCAAGATCCTGATGCATTTAATTTTGATTTTAAAAACATGGCTGATGGGCACCTTCACCAGGTGAAGATTAGCAGAGAAGAAGCAGTGGTCATGGTAGAGGTAATGCAGCTTCTTCAAATCAAAATATGTATTATTATGCTTCTGAGAATGAGTTACATAAAAAAAATTTGATAAGAAACATAACCCAACCAGGTGTAGTGGCTCATACCTATAATCCTAACTCCCTGGGAGGCAGGAGAATCTCTTAAGCTCAGGAGTTTGAGACCAGCCTGAAAAAGAGCAAAACCCTGTCTCTACTAAAAATAGAAAAAGATAGCCCATTTTTATTGTGGGTTCCTATATTTCTAGCTACTCAAGAGGCTGGGGCAGAAGGATGTCTTGAACCCAAGAGTCTGGGGTTGCTGTGAGGTAGGCTGACATCACAGCACTCTAACCTGGGCAACAGAGTGAGAATTTGCCTACAAAAAAAAAAAAAACTCCATTCAGTGTTACTCTTCCATAAGTCAATGGTGGGAGTCAAATACAGCAAAGAGTTGGGAAAGGAGAAATTGTTGTGAATCCTGCTTTGTTTCACTAAGCCATATAATTCTGTCAAAGTTATTTTTTTTTTTCCATTTAAAATATCAAAATGTCCTTAGATGTTTTACTTTACTCAGTAGGGAAATGTTCTCTAGTTTATCACAATGACTGCTGGTAGAATCTGTTAATTGATATTTCAGTGGAAACCTGCCCCTTTCAGATTATAAAACAACAAATACTATAGCAATTCAAACATAGGTTAAAAAGTACACAACTCCAGCAATTTACACAAGTGAATGAGTACACAAGGTATTCATTGAAATGGAAATACACAAGAAAATAAACCTGAGTAAAAATAGAGTAAGTGAATTACACATTGTCAGTGGCATTTGAAGGAAAATGTACTTTAAATATGTACATAGAACAATTATTATTGGCTTTATGTTTTAAATGTTCTTCCACAGAGTAAACTTATAAGTTTAAAATAGCTGACTCCATTTTTTTTTTTTTGTGGATTCCATCAATTACAGATTCTTCCATTACGTAGAAGAGTAAAGATGGGAAGGGAGTAGACAGTAGATGGAATAATAGCTGATAGCATCATAGGAACTATTTATAAAATACCTTCCCCTTCTGAATAATTGTTTCAAGATAGTTTCTTGAAACTTTCTAGTGGAACTTACAAGTTATTTATTTTTATCTATTTTTTCCCTGGTCCCTTTGCTTCCTTATTATTAAAGTTGCACTCCCTTTTGCTGTTTGCTTCTCATGGGACATCTAATAGGTTAACCAGAGTGCAAAGAAACAAGTCATCTTGTCCTCAGGGATGGAATTCAATGCTGTCAAATCTCTCATATTGGGAAAGTTTTTAGGTAAGTGGAAGAAACAGCTTTTTCAAAAAAAAAAACATTAGATCCTAAGTGTGGTGTCACAAATTCTGAAAGTATTCATCATGCTGAAGGAAGCTTCTTGTCTTACTTGAATAATAATTTCCCAGTGAGTGACAATCATGATGCAAACAGTACTCTTGCCTGAGTGTACATATAATCATGAATAAGTGCTGCCTGTGAGGTGTGAAAGGGTGTTCTTGGAAAAATACTTCCATACTTAACCTCTCACTTAGCAATCATGCATAATGGATCATGATATTTTTATAACGCTTCTTGAAAAGTGAAATGTTATCAAAGCAGACACAAAGTTCACAGATTATACATTAATCAGCATCAATTCAAAACCTCTCTGTTCAATGATAAAACTAGGATTGAGTTGAAGATAAGAGGAAAAAAGTGTTTATTTTCTTTCAACAGAAGAATACAGTTGTAACTCTGTCCTGAGGCCAGCTTTGTCTGTTGTTTCTGTCCTTTTTGACTTCAGTATCTGATAGGAGAGGTGAAGGATGTTCATAAGTATTTATTACCTAAGATAAAATGTTACAACAATTGTCCAACATATTGACAAGGAAGCATTGTTAAAACCACAGCTTAGCTTTAAACTTAAAATCATAGTAATGAAGGCAAATAATTTTTAAAGATTATGTAAATCAATTAAGAAAATGATATATACTATATATAATATGAAAAAGATAAAAACAAAATAATATTCACTATATGCACTTTTATTTTCTTCCAAGTAAATAAATACATAGAATTGATGATGTTAATGTCTTTATTCATGAATGGTATATTCAAAGGCATACAACTTATAGTATAAAAAACAAGTTCAAATTTAGCAATGATGTATATAGTCAGAAGCAACCAATCTCAGAAAGTTACATTTATTTTGCCTGTGACAGAAAATAATCAACTGTGAACTATAATAAAATCTGAAGTCCCTCAGCTGACTAATGGAACCCTCTGGGCCAAGGGGACTCCAGAAATAACCTAAAGCTGAATTGCTTGCCATGAGAAAGGAGGTCAGATATGTCCCTTTTCCTTTTTGGAGATAGCTTAAATCACAGCTGTAGGTCATCAGTTCACTTAATAGATCACTAGGGTCTATGTCCCTTGGCTTATCTCTGTTTAAAGGACCTCCTTATCTTAAAAACATTACAGTCCTTTAGACAAAGCTTCCTTTCTTCAACCAATTACATATCAAGGAAGCTTGAGCCCTATCTATAGCCTGTACTTCCTTCCCTCTTTGAGATGTCCTGCCTTTTCAGGCCAAACCAGTGGATGCCATCCTTATATTGATTTATGAGATTATGTGTAATTCCTGATTCCCTGAAATGTATAAAATCAAACTGTAATACAGCTACAGTGAGAGCACTTGCTCAAAGCTTCATGAATGTGGCTCTCCAGGCAATGGTGATACATACTTGGCACTGAATAAACCTCTTTAAATTACTTTACAGAGTTTTGGTTCTTTTTTTTTTTTTTTGCAGGTTTTTTTTTTGTTTGTTTGTTTGTTTTGGCCAGGGCTAGATTTGAACCCACCATCTCTGGTATATGGGGCTTGTCCCCTACTCCTTGAGCTACAGGCACTGCCCAAGTTTTGGTTCTTTTGCATTGACTATTGCATAGAACTATTCATGTTTTGGACAGCAGATCTTTTGATGCTTTCAGATCATTTAATAATTAAACCAAGACTGCAATTTTATATTTAAGTTTGAAGTAATATAAGAAGCGCTCTCTTTAACTTATGATAAATGGACCAACAAGTTAGCTAATGGAGAAGCCACTAATTTTCCAGAGAAAGTAACTCAAAACTCCCTGTTAAGGTATTAACGTATTTCTCATGAGTCCCGTAAATCACTGGTTTATCCATTTGTTCAAAAATACTGATGAGCAGCTACTGTAAACAATTTATTAAGCCTTGAGAAAACCTCTGACCAAGAGAGACATAACACCCATCTGTAGTAAATGAATAGCATAGTATATGATCAATTCTAATAAAATAATACTCGTATCCAATCTAATTTATTATTATGTGGCTTAAAATGTCTTTGAAGAAAATGACCCAGCATCATCATAATTAAGTTGCTGTTATTCTCTTGCTATTTCTGAGTAATCTTACTTAATGAAGACCATTCAAACTGGTTATCATAAGATCAATTCAGAGTATACCTATTTAAATGTAAATGCTTTAGATTTTTAGTTTTGTACCAACCCTTGAATTTTATCTGAGATGTATCTTAAAGAATGTGAAAATTTTAAATACTATAATCCAATAAGTGTGAAGAATCATTTTGTAAATGGCCCTCGTTGAACAAATTATAAGGATTCCCACGTAATTCTTTCCCTTAGCTAACTACTACTTGACCTTTTAAGATATTTCCCAGAAATTATGGATATTCTCTAAGACAAAGGTGTAGAGATCCATAGACCCCTGTGCAAGAGTCTTGTTGCCAAGAACCACCATCCCCCATGACATCCTCAGGGCACCCTGCACCTCCTTTAAAAGCCCATGATCTCCCTTAGTCTGGGAGACGGATTTGAGGCAATGTCTTCCATTCTCCTGGAAAAACATATTAAAAATTGGCAATCTTCATGGTCTCAATAATTGGATTTTTGTGTGATGAGCAATTGGACCTAGACCAAACCCCCCTTGTAGTTTCAACAATTTTGTTGTTTTATTTTTGCAGCTACTTTGGTATTCTTTTGATACCTATTGGTATTCTTTTGTTGTGTTTGTTTAAACATTACCTTAAAAATGTGTGTATTTTATATATATACACATACACACACACAAACAAAAGAGAATGTGCAAAAGCTGAAGATATGTCTTTTTGTCTGCTCCAGATTTTTTTTTTTTTAAGGCTGTAAATAGTTATACACTAATACACCTGCTCTTATGAGCCATATGAGGTCTGTATTCTGGGCAGAGGAAAATGCACTGAAGAATGGTATTCAAATAGAGCTCTCTCTATATGATGATGATAAATAGTTTTAGCAATCATAAATATTTCTGGAAATTGCCTTTTAAATTCTGTAAGGAGATGTTATATAAATCATATAGTTTTAACACTTAAAATTCAATTGACCTACATATTTTACATTACTTTTATGATATAGTATCTGTCTCATTTAAAAGACATATGGCATCTGGGATTTGGATTTTACTTGTTTTACAAGGTAATAAGTTAAACAAGACTATAACTGTTTTATGAATGCTGGTGTACAACATAAGACTCCTGGTACAGAGACAAAGGACTCTATTACTCATGATGTAGCAGGCCTCATGCACATCAGCATGTTTATTTTGCTTTCCTTTGGTCCTCAAATTCTAGGGGCCAATGTTAAGGGCCCAGGAGAATAATGCACCTGCCGTGGGTTTGCATTGCAGCTGAGGAACACTGAGCTTGAGGAATCCACTGATTTTGTAACAAGCCTGTTCTTTGTCCTAGAGGCAGACATAATCTCATTCCTCAAGATTGGTTCCTTTACACAGAAGGCCTGGGTGAAGTACTGTCAGGGGCTTGCGTTTCTTGGTAAACCTAACAAAACATGTAGACATTTAGATTAAATGGTTCATTGCCTTTCCCAACATATAGAAAAGAAAAAAAAGCACAAAATGTCTAAAAAAATCAAGAAGATATAAGATTTAGTGGGTTTTTTTTTCAAGAAATCAACAATTGATTTTATCAATTAATTCCTCTTTATGTAAAAGTGAAGAAGCTGGGTTAAATTATTTCTAAGATTCCCTTTAGTAGAAAATTCTAAGATTTTCTAACTTGATTCATTAACCAGGATTCAGTGGGGATCACCAATGTCTTAAGGTCTTTGAATTTATGTCAACCAGACCAACGCAATCTAATAGAATTTTCTGTGATGGTAAAAATGTCCTATATTTGTGCTGTCCTATGTGGTAGTCCCTCAGCATACTTGAAATAAGTGTGTTTTGAAGTGCCAGAAATGTGGATAGAGTGAACTTAAGGGCTGAAGTTTTTATTTTGTTTAATTTTAACTGATTTCAATTTCAGTGGTCACATGTAGCTAAGTGTCCACTATAGTGCCCAGTGTAAAAGGCTATATACTTATTTATCTAGTTATTTCCTTCTTCTGTTCAACCAAGTGAGCCCCTTCTGTGAGGTCAGATGTCTGTTTATTTAGGGAAGTTGAACTCTCAAACTCACTAAAGGAAAAAAAGGAGGGAAACTGATCAAAGCAGAAAGAGAAAGAAAAGGAGATGAAAAGATAAAACATCTGTGTAAAATAAATAGTGTAAGATAAAAAGAATAAAATTTATATAGCAGTTGCTACTCTAAATGTGAATGGACTGGCTCAGTGCCTGTAGCTCAGTGGGCTAAGGCGCCAGCCACGTACACCTGAGCTGACAGGTTCGAATCCAGCCCGGTCCCGCCAAACAACAATGATGGCTGCAACCAAAAAATGGCCGGGTGTTGTGGTGGGCACCTGTGGTCCCAGCTACTTGGAAGGCAGAGGCAAGAGACTCGCTTCAGCCCAGGAATTGGAGGTTGCTGTGAGCTGTGATGCCACAGCACTCTCTCCAGGGT
>CAUYON010094056.1:0-13346 GCA_963573935.1 Arctocebus calabarensis | reverse complement strand
AGTTAAGCACACTGTGTCTCTATAGCAGGATACACAGGAGGGTGTGTGTTGTGTCCTGACTCACACATCAAAGTGCCCAGGAATGAGACAGGGGTGCTTGTCACATGTGCCCAGCCTTCTCTCTCTGTGGTCAGCAGAGTGCTATTTCCCAGCGTAGGATGCCCTCATCCCATCCCCAGAACTTGTGGATAAGTTACCTTAGATAGCCAAAAGGATTCTGCCAATGGAATTATTTAAGGCCTCTGAGTTGGGACAATTGCTTGCACAGACTCCCATGAGATCTTGAGGTCGTCCCTGATGTAAAAGGGAGGCAGGTGGTGATCAGAGGAAGCCAAGAGGTGCGAGGAAGGCACAGGGAAGGAAGTGTCACAGCCATCAAGAGTGGAATAGGAGCCCTGAGTCAGTGCATGTGGTAGCCCCCAGAAGCTGAACAAGGCTCAGACATGGGTTCTACTTGGAGCCACCACAAAGAACAGCAGCCCTACTGGCACCTCCTGACTTCTTACCTATAAAACACTAATGTTTAACATTTGTTATCACAACAGCCATAAGAAACTAATACACAATTGAACTCAGAACTTTTAAGAATTCAGTTCTTTTTAAAAATGATGAGCTGGGTGCCCATAGCTCAGTAGTTAGGGTGCCAGCCACATGTTACAGGGCTTGTGGGTTCAAACCCGGCCTGGGCCTACTAAACAAAACAAACAAACAAAAACCACCCAGACATTGTGGCAGGCACCTGTAGTCCCAGCTACTCAGGAGGCTGAGGCATGAGAATCGCTTGAGACCAAGAGTTTGAGGTTTCTATGAGCTATGACATCACAGCACTCTACTGAGGGTGACAAAGTGAGACTCTGTCTCAAAAAAAAACTGATGATGATGAAATGATGGTAATGGTGATGATGCATATGATGGGTTTGGTGAAGTTGATGATGATGGTGGTGAAGATGAAGATGATGAGGATGGAGAAGATGATAATGATGGTAGTGAATATGATGCTTTGGGGATTTTGAAGATGATGTTATGGTGGTGAAGATGAAGATGATGGGGATGGTGAAGATGATGGTGATGGTGGTGAAGATGAAGAAGATGGGGAGGGTGAAGATGATGGTGATGGTGGTGAAGAGGAAGATGAAGGGGATAGTGAGATGATGGTTATTGTGGTGAAGATGAAGATGAAGGGGGTGGTGAGATGATGGTTATGGTGGTGAAGATGAAGATGAAGGGGATGGTGAAGATGATGGTGATGGTGGTGAAGATGAAGGGGATGGTGAAGATGATGGTGATGGTGGTGAAGATGAAGATGATGGGGGAAATGATGGTGATGGTGGTGAAGATGAAGAAGATGGGGAGGGTGAAGATGATAGTGATGGTGGTGAAGATGATGATGAAGGGGATGGTGAAGATGATGGTGAGGGTGGTGAAGATGAAGATGAAGGGGATGGTGAGATGATGGTGATGGTGGTGAAGATGAAGGGGATGGTGAAGATGATGGTGGTGAAGATGAAGATGAAGGGGATGGTGAGATGATGGTTATGGTGGTGAAGATGAAGATGAAGGGGATGGTGAAGATGATGGTGATGGTGGTGAATATGATGATGAGGGGGATGGTGAGATGATGGTGATGGTGGTGAAGATGAAGGGGATGGTGAAGATGATGGTGGTGAAGATGAAGATGAACGGGATGGTGAGATGATGGTGATGGTGGTGAAGATGAAGGGGATGGTATAATGGTGATGGAGGTGAAGATGAAGATGAAGGGGAAAATGATGGTGTTGGTGGTGAAGATGAAGATGATGGGGATGGTGAGATGATGGTTATGGTGGTGAAGATGGGGATGGTATAATGGCAATGGAGGTGAAGATGAAGATGAAGGGGATGGTGAAGATGATGGTGATGGAGGTGAAGCTGAAGATGATGGGGAAGATGAAGATGATGGGATTAGTGAAGATGATGGTGATAGTGGTGAAGATGATGATGAAGATGATGAAGATAAGGGAAAGGAGGAGTTTCAGGGAACAGATCAAAGGAACATTGTCTTTGATGGGAAGGCAGGTTGGCCAAGGGCACCAAGTACTGCCTTGTGGATATCAATTCACCAGAATAGAATGTGTTTTCTAAGGACTCCCCAAAGACTCTGTAGACGTTGAGATGCGTCTTCTTGGTGAAAGGCACTCCAATACAGCTAAAAGAGCCCTCCTGTGGAAGTTGGACCCTGCAGAGATTTAAGTTCAGTTCTTCTGGCCACTGCTTGTGAATTAAACTCTACACATCTTGTTTCTGCATCTGTGTGTGTCCCCATTGCCCCACAGTGGTGGTCAAGGTGCTGGGCACAGAGGAGCAGATTGGTGGCTCTAGAGGTCCTATGGGGGTATTTTGGAAATGTACTATGGGGTTAGATTTTTGGTAATTGGGGAACTCTTGTTTTTAAAGCCAGAGAATTCTCCAGAAAGTCATTATAATAAGACTTGTAAGTATTATTTGGGCATCAGAATGGTGGCGGGAGGTAGAGAGTAAGCATATATTTAGGAAAGAGTGGGGAGGAAACATGCAGATGATGAGAAACATGTTTTTCTGAAAATTAGAAATCTCTTGGGCTCTGACCCTCCCTAACCTCAGTTCCCACAGGCCAGGCCTGACCTGAGCAGTGAGTGGGAGTCACCCTCCAGTGAGGTTTGCATGGTACCCAGAGTCATATGGATGTGCAGGTACAAACCAAGAACTTTTGACTGAGGCTGACCTTAATCTGAATGTCAGCTTTTCCATTTTAACTGAGTAAGCTTTGGAAACTTACATAATCTGCCCAGGACTGAGTTTCCTCACTGCAACTGTTTTAAGTGCTACTGTCCAATCAGTCCAAGCCAGGGGCCCTTGTGAGAGGGACCCTCACTTAATGTGCCACCAGGCAAGAAAATATGCCCCAAATAAACTGTCCTGCCATTGTTCCTAAGAGGTGTCTTGATTTTAGAGACATTAAAATGTAGAAAACAGTTTGTCTACAAATTGATGGAATATAGTAATATTCGTTTATATACTGAGGTGTTCCCAAAAAATGGAAGTATGTTTTAAGTGATATTATCTATGTATTACTTTTCGAAGTTGAATTGAATTATGGTAGTAATGTATAATGTGATATTTTCTCAAAAGATGGCATTAATCAAATGAATTCCAGGGTCATTTTTCTCTTAAAATGCATATACAATTTTGTGGTACGCTCTGTATATGAGGAGTAAATAAGAACATATTTACTTCTGAGGGGATGCTCCTTCTCCCTTTCTCTCTCCTTGGAGATCATGTTCTGGGGGTCAGGAGCTGAGTCCTGGAATTTCCTAGTAAGTGAGCACCTGTCACCAGTGGGTAAAGTGACCACGTGCCCCTGTTTGGTGTGGACAGCCATGGCTTGTGCCTTTCATCCCTGAGTCCCACCATAGCACTGACATTCACTCTCTTACCTTCAAAAGTTCTGTTTGAAGGTAAATCACATTGTGGCTCCATTTACAGAGAATGGGGTGCTGACAAACCAGAGACCTACGGATATGCTAAAGAAATTGGGGCAAGAGGAAGTCATCCAGAGCACAGACAACAGTGTGTGCCACGTGTGGGACTGGGTGGGTGGGATGTCACAGATGTGCCTCACCACAGCTCGAGGAGGACTGGGGCATGAGGCGCTGTGGGGAAATGGGCCACGTCATCTGCTTCAAGCTGGTCCTAGAGATAACAAGCACCCAAGCAGGTCTCTTGGGACTCATGTGACTCTGGACCTGCAGCCAGTATTGTGGCCTGCGTGGGGCTCTGCATGGGCTTTCAGACAAATTAGTGTCAAGCATTGATATCCAGACTGATTAACGCCTCCAAACCAATTATCCTCAGGTCTCACTATCTTGACCAATTCAAGTGATTTTTTTTATCCCTGTGGTACAGAGCCAGGACGTTAGGGTCAAACACATGTCAGCACCCCGAGGACCATCTAGGCTGGTGGGTCCCCTTTTGCTGCCCTTGGGAATGTGCCAGAAGAACTACTACTTGCCAACGTCCAGGCCCAGACCGGGCTGACAGATCAGACTCCGGGATGGGGCCAGTATGTCCCTATCTCTAACATGCCTCGGGCGATCCTGTGTGTACACCAGGCAGGACATAGAGCTGGACTGGCACGAGCCTGGGAGCCAGGACCAGAACTCAGCACTGTTGGCCAGTGGGACACCAAGTCCACAGAGGAGTCTACGGGGAAGGAGGGCACAACAGGGTCCTTGTTCCCCTGACAGCCTCTTACGGACAAGGACTAAGATATATGGGGAGTGGTTTTCATTTTTTGAAAAAATATTGCTTGAAATTCATCAGGGCAACCAAGCACATAAATAGGATTTAACAATAGAAATTAAATTCAGTGTATCAAGCCCTGGTATTACACCAGAAAGGTAAATGAGAACCAGTCAGTAACTGGAGTCAGTATTGTTGCGACCTTTGTTGTAGGTGTCCTCTGCCAACACAGGGGTGCTGTGATGCCCAGACAAGGTGACCTCACTTTAGACAAAGTGTCATCTGCTCTGGGAGTGAGGTGAGAACCAGCCACAGTCTCGCTTGTCCCCTGTGTGTGCTCTGGGCTGGAACCATAGCCTGTTTCAGTCAATGTTGCCTGGGCATCGTGGGAATTCTTTATGTACATGGAACACATTCTTGTAGAAAAAATGTGATGTAATTAAATCCAAGCTAATGGGCTATTTAGTAACTGAACTGATGTTTATAACATGTAATCTGTGTAATTCTTTTTAAGAACTGGGTCTTAACCACAGACATAGTGCTTAAAGAGAAATAATAAAACCAAATCAATTCTTAATTATTTTAGTCCTAGAACACAGGGATGCTTTTAAATAAAATCTGTAGACTGCTCAAATCTTGAACAATGGAAGTTTCTTCCATTAGTTCCAATAATCTCCACCTTATTTCTCCCAGGGAACAGAGTTGTCAGTCTCTGCTTCTTACCATGATTCCCACACTGGACTCCAGTGGGCTGAGAAGCAAGGGAGCCATTCATTACAAGCCCAGTGTAGGCTCTGCCCCCAGGGTCACATCTGCCCTGCACAGTGGCCGTCGCAGTTGCAAAGTGTCTTGCATGGGTGGACTCATTTCTCAGCCGTCTCTGAGGGCCCACCCTCCCTGTGTAGAGACAGGAGAATTGCAGTATGTACGATTTGAACATCCTGCCAACATCACGTGTTACACAAGCGTGCTTGACACTATCCCGAGGCTCAGAGACTAACTTTTCCGAGGTTATCCAGATAGTGGGATTTGGCAGTGGCAACGTTTATCTGACCCATGGTCCATGTTCTAGGTGGTTGCCACACCGGATGCTAAGTTCTCCTGCATTGGAAGTATCACCTTAATGGCTGAATAATTTTTCATGGACTGAAAATATAATTTACTTGGCTATTTCCTTCACTATTAGGGTTTTATTTCTATAGCTAATTTTTTTAAAGCACTGATAGAAGTGAAGATATATTTCCAAAATTGAAATTATATGGTGACAATCTATCTGTACTATAAAGGTTCCTGATCTGTATCACCCAACTCTTTTTTCAGAAATGTTTTATTAATTTATAGTTGAAAATGGTACCTGATGACAAGTCTCATATACTTAGCTTTGCAATGATGTCTTTGTTGCTGTAAGATATACATAACATGAAATTTACCCTTTTAATCATTTTTCAGTGTATAGTTCAGTAGCATTAAATACATCCGCATTTTCATGCAACCATCACCACCATTCATCTCCAGAACTTTCTCATTTCCCCAAATGAAGCTCTGTATTCATTAAGCAAGAACTCCCCACGCCCTCCCCCAGCCCCTGACAGCCACCCCGCTACTCTCGCTCTCTCTGATTTGGACCATTCTAGGCACCTCATGCAAGCAAGATCATATAGTGTGGCTTATTCTGCTCAACAAAATGTCCTCCAGGCTAACCTGCGTTGCAGCCTGGGTGACTTTCCTTCACTTCCAAGGATGGATGACTTTCCACTGCAGGAAACCACACTGTGTTCATTCTCCATCCATCAATGGGCAGGTTGCGTTCTCATTTTGTTTATTGTGAATAATCCTGCTATACATGTTGGTGCACAAATATTCATTCAAGTCCCTGGTTTCAGAATTTTCAAGTATATATGCAGAAGTGGAATTGACAGATGACATGGTGATTCCATGTTTAAGTTTTAGGAATTCCCAAATTGTCTATCAGAGCAGATGCACCATTTTACATTCCTACCAGCAGCACACAAGAGCTCCAGTTTCTTCACACCTCCATCCACACTTGCTTCCTGTTTTTCTTATAACAGTCATCCTAATGAGTGGAAGTGTCTCTCATGGCTGAGGTTTGTGTTTCCCCGGTGACTGGTGATGTGAACATCTTCACATGTGCTTATTGGCTATCTGGGTGTCTTCTTTGGAGAAAGATCTATTCAAGTCCTTTGCTTTTTTCTTAGTGAGTGTGGGAGTTCTTTATAAATTCTAGACATTAATCTCTTATCAGATAGGTAGTAATTTGCAGATATTTTCACCTATGCTTTGGGTTACTTTTCAGATAATGTCCTTTAATACAAAGAAGGTTTTAGTTTTAATAAAGTCCAATATGTCTGTTTTTCTTTTTTGGTGTCATATTCTGTCTTGACCCTTATTCCTTTGCTTTCTTAAAGTTTTACAGTTTTAGCTTGTATATTGAGATCTTTGATCAAAGCTGAGTTAAGTTTGGAATATGGCATAAGGTACACGTCCATTTTTGTTCTTTTGCATGCAGTTATCAAGCTGTTTGAGAACTATTTGTTGCAAAGACTGTCCTTTTATGCTTTGAATGGTTTTGGTACCTCTGTCCAAAAGCCTTTGACCATTCATGAAAGGGTTTATTTGGGGCCTCTGTCCTCATCCCTGGGTCTGATGTCACCTTTATGCCAGAACCATACTGTCCTGATCACTGCAGCTTTGCAGTAAGTTGGAAATCGGGAATTGCGAGCCCTCCGGTCTTGTTCTTGGGAAGAGTCGGAATAAGTTGGGATGATTGTGTGGGTATTTCCCCCTCACTCTATTACTGTGGTGTGTTACCTTTATTAACTTTTTCAGGTTGGACCATCCTTGCAGTCCAAGAATAAATCCCCTTTGGCCATGGCATTCGGTCCGCTAGTATTTTTTGAAGGTTTTTGTGTTAACATCCGTAAGGGATATTGGTCTGTTTTCTTGTATCTCTGACTCCGTGTCAGGTTGTACTAGACTCGCAGAGTGAGTAGAAAGTGTCCCCACCTCGATGTTTTGGAAGTTTCAGGAGGATGGGTGTTAATTCTTCATTAAATGTTTGGTAGAATCTACCCATGAAGCCGCTACTTCCGGGGTCTCTTTCCCAGAGTTTTTGACTATGCTCCAGACTCCTGCTGACAGGCCTGGTCCAGTTTTCTGTTTCTTCGTGATTAGAAGGCTGCGTATTTCCAGGAATTTGCCCAGGTTGAGTTACCCAGTTTGTTGGTATGCTTGTGCTCATGGTACTCTCTCATAGTCTTTTTTACTTGAAAGCATCACAATAAATAATGAAATAATACTATTTAAAAGCATCGATCGTTTTGCTCGTTTTAATGTTCCACCTGCCGCGTGTGCCACTCTACTCCTCATCTGTCCCTTTGAGCCTTCCCCATCCCCCGCACTGCACGGTGACCCATGTGGATAGACCCCAAGTCCTGGATGCCGGGAATGAGTGTTTGGTGAGCGCACGGTGTGATGAGCAGCCCTGCTCTCGAGCGAGGAAGGAGGTTGGCAGGGGTGCTGTGTGTCCTGCACAGGCACATCCGTGCACTGCTCTTGTCTCCTGCTCAGATGTTGTGACAGGCTCCAGCGTGCGAGAGCCCCTGAGCTGCCCCTGGCTGCTTCCCTACCCCCACATCTCCGAGCTGTCGGTGTCACACATACTTTGGCCCTTACACTGGGTAGGACGGTCCCTTTCATTTTCTTTGCCCTCCTCTTTAGAGCTTCACTGTTAAAGGGCAGAATGAGCTCAGATGCAGGATTTTATAAAAGGACACAGCAGGTGTTCTGGTCAGGGCACAGATTGAAATGATCCCTTTGGTTGATAGCAATTGAAACAAATACTTTTTGTGAATTCCTAACATGAATTAGTCACACAAATTAATTCCAACCCACAGTCTCAGGAGCCAAAAGAAATCAGGTCCTGTACATAAAGATGTTTCCCCTGGGAACATGAGGTTTTTATTGAAAGCTGAAACCTGACTACCTCTGCCGGCCTTTAGCTCCCACGGCTGTCAGTCTCCGTCCCCAGGGAAGGCGGCTGTGTCTGCGGGTCCTGCTGTCAGTTCTTCCACATGAGAGCTGTGATGTCTCTTAACTTACATCTTGTGTTTGCCACATGCACAGCTCGGCTAAAGCTGGACACAGGCTGATGCCTCAGGCAAGAAAGTGCCTGGCAGCTGCAGAGGACCATGGCCGATCAGTTGTTTATTGCTCAAGGAGTCTTTGGTGTTCATTAGTGTCCACAGACATCTCAGCACTACGAGTCCAGTCACATAAGTGCTTGGCCCACTCATGTAAAACCCTCCTGATAGGTGCCTGTGTGCACTCACCGAGGGAACCCAAACACGGAGCTGCCACCAGGTCTCAGAGCTGGCCCAGCCTCCCCCAGCCACCCCTCGTGTCTCTGCAACTCCGTCTCCTGCTGTCTCAAGCTCGTTGACAGGCGGGTCCTCGCATGTCCCCATTCCCTCTTCCCCTCTCCCAGCACAGACCTGGCATGCAGGGAACTCACCACCAAAGTTCCTACCTTAAAACCAGCAGTTTTCTAGATTTTTCTCAGGAAATAGGATAAACATGAACAACAAAGTAGACGCCAGCACATAGGAAGAATAGAACTTCACACACACGAGAGAAGCACGTCTTTGTTTTAGAGGTGCACACATAGGCTAGGGTGGCACCCACCACTGACGTGCCCATCAGAGAACACATTTATGAAAGTTTCTGCTTTCTTTCTTGGTCACCTGGGCTCTGCTCACCACTGATTGTCTATAGAAATGCGCAAATTTGTTGCTGAAAATTGCACTGAGTTTTGCACTTCCTCAGAGGTCTATTTGTGTGTCTGTTCACTGCTGTCTATTAAGCCCAGTGCTGTGTGACCGTCCACAGACACAGTGCTGGGGCACTGCCCAGGCTGAGCCGCTGCCCTGACCTTACCTCCACCTTCTCTCAGTCGCTCCCTGACATGTAAACAGAAATGATCAGGGTCGATTGAGAAGAACTTGATGCCAAGCGCTCCTTCAGATGCTGGGATGACTCCCCACTGTGCGCCGTCTAGAAGCAGATGCCGCGCAGACTTGAGGAGCTGCTTTTCTCAGGGGATCTGAGTCCAGCCTGTGTGCTGTCCCGGGATTTGCCTTTAGAGAAACTGAAATGGTTTAGTACATACTGGCAGCCTCCCTGTCTGCTGATGAGATGGAGAAATGGCTCCCCACTGGGAGAGGTGAGCCCGGCCCCAACATGGCCTAATGGTTTCCCAGCTGCAGGAAATCGCAAGTGCTGCAGACATGACTGTCCTTTACCTATATTATGTGGAGTTTCTTTCTCCACCAAATTACTTGCTATCTGGCATGAATGTAGAATATTTGTGGCATAAAGAGGTAGCTTAATCAGCAGGGAAGAGATGTGCCTGTGTCACTCCAGCTTCCCAAGTGACCCGGAGCTCCACGGGGGGCTGGGGTGCTGAGGCGGCACTGACTCAAGTGCTGTGCTGACCCCAGCCCACCAGCTTTCTCCACCCCACCCTCGCCACTCCCACTCCCAACACAAAATGAAACAAGGGAGTAGAATTTTGTAAAAATAAGGAGGATGCCAGAAATGTCTGACTTTTTAAATTTTATGTCTATTATTTTGGTGTATCATTCTCTTAATTTTAAAACAATGATGTAACAGAAATAAATAGAAACGATAACTAAAAACACATGGAACATCTAAGTACCTCACCTGACTTAGTTCTCAAAATGCCAGAAAAACTTGTATGCTTCCCTGTCCAGAAAACCCACCGGCAGCTGAGAGGACGCCCTCTACCTTCTGCAGGGGTGCAGGTAGGGGTGCGGCTAGGCCACACCCCAGCCAGGTCTGCCTCCCCTCAGACTGAGACCCCTCAGTTGAAGTGTGCGCGCACACACGTGCACACACACACACACCACACTGCTCTTCTGAACCCAACTCCGCCTGCCTGTACAGCACCTTCCCAGGCACGGAGGTTGCCTCTGGCGTGGCAGCTGGGGGCATGGAGCTGAGCCCCCCCTGCTGGTCTAGGACACATAAGCAGATCAGGGGGCCAGGGTCATGGGGTGGGGTGCAGCTGGTCGTAGGATGTAATGCACTGGCAGAGCCACCCAGGAGGAAGGTTCTCTGGGAGGGAAGGATCTCCGATGGGTATTCAGGCAGGAAGTGTGGAGGGCCAGACGGCTCCGGGACAGCAGAGTCCTGTGCAGGCTGTGGGGTGGAGTGTGCTGCCTTCTCTGGAGCAGATTCCCTACACCCCAAGCCAGGTCCTCGTGTTCAGGTGTGGCTCCTGCCTCCTCCCTCCTCTGCCCTGGGCCCCCAGGCAGAGTGTGGCTCCAGGGGCTCCATCACTTCCTTCCCTAAAGCTCATCACTTCATGTGGACCCCACTGCTTCCCCAGGTCCTGGTGTGACGTGGTACAGACTCCCTGAGCATGTGCTGATGACTCTGGCTGGTATGGCACCCTTATCCCCCCACCACAGGCCCATCCCCCCACTGAAGGTCCATTCCCATCCCCCTCCTCCCACCACAAGCCCATCCCCCCACCACAGGCCCGGGCCCCCTCCCACTGCAGGCCCATCCTATTCACAGCAGGGAGCTTCTTCCTAGCATAGGGCAGGCTGTAAACATCAGGGAAGAATGGCTCCATCAACACACCAAAGGGATCATCAAGGCTGCCTGGGCCTTGGAAGGTGAGAATCATTCAGCCTGGAAAGAAAACACAGTGGTGCCTCCGTAGCTGACCACCTCCATAGGGGCGCCTCCGTAGCTGACCACCTCCTTGAGTTGACCTGATTCTCACTGGGGACGTGCCTGTGTGTGTGGCAGCACAGCAGGCCTAGCTCCTCACAGCACCCAGCTCTGCATGTGGACAGGTTTGTCACAGCCTCTCAGGGATCACTTACGGAGGTTCTGTTGTAGATGTTTTAGGGCATTTGGGGATCTGCTTTAAGCGTCAGCCCTAGTCCCCTAGGGTCCCTGAACCCACACAGGGTGTTGTGGTTTCTGCTCCTGCTCCGTTGCTGAATTAGTTTGCATGTCCCCACCCTGCCCCTCCCAGCTCTGCCTCTCACCCTTTGCAGCTCTGAGCTTGTCCGCCAGGTGGTCACTCTCAGAATCCCGGGCCCAGCCCCCTGCAGGGGTAGGGTGGGATCTGGCCTAGTTGGCTCTGTTGCCCTAATGTCCTGAGTCCTGCTCAGGACATTAGGGCAACAGAGCTGTCAGGCCAGAGCTGGTCCCACACCAGCTCTGGCCTGACAGCTGATCTTTGAATTTTGTTTTCCTGTGGGACCCCTTGCCTTCCAGCTGCAGCTGACAGAGAGGGGTCACAGGAACATGGCAGGCAGCTCTCTGGAGCTTTGAAAAAATATGGGTGGCAAATTACAAAATGAGACCCCCATCTGGAAAATGGGGAAAAGGGCATCTGGAGAAGCATCATTAGACCCTCATACATTCAGGTGGGGCAGCAGGAGGGAGCTGGACACTCTGGCGCCAGCCTAAAATTGACGGCCCAGTTCATCGCAGAGCCGCGTGGGGTGCAACCTGCAGTGGGAATTCTCTGCAGGGCTTAGACAAACATTCAAGTCAGACAGAATCTGGGGGGGTCGCACAGTGAGGATCCGGGGGTTGTAGGAGGACAGAGGCAGGCTGAACAGCATCAACAGCACCTAGACAGTCAACCCTGCCCCATTAGGGCTGCGGGAGTCAGAAGTGGGGCTGGGTTGGTCCTGCTGACTCCGTGGGAGTCACTTGGTGAGACCTCAGCGTAACCCTGGGCCCTCCGTCCTTGTGGCACACGTGGGCCCTGCGGCTGCAGGGGCACCATGACGAAATCCTGGGGCCGAGACACATGGGCCTCAGCCCTCACTTCTTAGGCAGCTGTTGTGTTTCTCCAGGACTGAAGGTGCTGATGTGGAAGATGGAAGGGTGGCATAAAACTTGTGCCAGGCCCAGAACGTGGCCGGTCCACTTGTGTGTGCTGCTTCCACAAGTCCCAGTAGGGTCTTAGTTGCTGTGATGAATCTCTAGAAAAAGTTGAATCTCTTTTACCAGAGATTCTTGGCAAGGAGTAAAATTCCAATTTCTGGAAGGTTTTGAGTAAAATAGACTCTATAGTAAGCGTCTGAGACCACAGTCACCGTTCTCTAAACTTTGCTAAAGAAAGTTTAGTTTATACAAAAGAAGTTTGGTACATAGACTGTCTGGTACACAGAAATCCCTGCTCCCCTGTGCCTGTCCCTCCGGACACAGACAGCCCTGCTCCCCTGTGCCCGTCCCTCTGGACACAGACAGCCCGGCTCCCTATGCCCGTCTCTCTGGACACAGACAGCCCTGCTCCCTGTGCCCGTCCCTCTGAGCACAGACAGCCCTGCTCCCCTGTGCCCATCCCTCTGGGTACAGACAGCCCTGCTCCCCTGTGCCCGTCCCTCTGAGTACAGACAGCCCTGCTCCCTGTGCCTGTCCCTCTGAGCACAGACAGCCCTGCTCCCCTGTACCCGTCCCTCTGGACACAGACAGCCCTGCTCCCTATGCCCGTCCCTCTGGACACAGACAGCCCTGCTCCCTGTGCCCGTCCCTCTGAGCACAGACAGCCCTGCTCCCCTGTGCCCGTCCCTCTGGGTACAGACAGCCCTGCTCCCTGTGCCCGTCCCTCTGAGCACAGACAGCCCTGCTCCCCTGTACCCATCCCTCTGGACACAGACAGCCCTGCTCCCCTGTGCCCGTCCCTCTGAGCACAGACAGCCCTGCTCCCCTGTACCCGTCCCTCTGGACACAGACAGCCCTGCTCCCCTGTACCCGTCCCTCTGGACACAGACAGCCCTGCTCCCCTGTGCCTGTCCCTCTGGACACAGACAGCCCTGCTCCCCTGTGCCCGTCCCTCTGAGTACAGACAGCCCTGCTCCCCTGTGCCCGTCCCTCTGGACACAGACAGCCCTGCTCCCCTGTGCCCGTCCCTCTGAGTACAGACAGCCCTGCTCCCCTGTGCCCGTCCCTCTGAGTACAGACTGCCCTGCTCCCCTGTGCCCGTCCCTCTGGCCACAGTGGGCGCTGCTCCCGGGGGG
>CAUYON010094055.1:0-47921 GCA_963573935.1 Arctocebus calabarensis | reverse complement strand
CCCCATATACCGAAGGTGGCGGGTTCAAGCCCGGCCTCGGCCGAACTGCAAAACAAAAAAATAGCCGGGCGCCTGTAGTCCCAGCTACTAGGGAGGCTGAGGCAAGAGAATCGCTTAAGCACAAGAGCTGGAGGTTGCTGTGAGCAGTGTGACGCCACGGCACTCTACCCAGGGCGATAAAGTGAGAATCTGTCTCTACAAAAAAAAAAAAAAAAAAAAAGAATAGGATGCAAAATCTGTAAGGAAGCCATCAACAAATTTCATTTTAATATTAAAGAAGAACTCATCAAAATGCTTAAAGATGCCCACTTGTTAAAAAAGCTGAAAAGGAAGAATGCTAAGATGATTTCAGATATTGAAAAGAAAAGGCAGCATTTGGTTGAAGTCCAGGATGAACTGCTTTGGTTAAAGCCAGAGCTGAGACAACGACAAGATACGCTGAGCTTAAGGAGAGAACGTCTTCCCTTAGAAGTGCAGCGTATTTCTTATCTAATTTACAACAGCTTCATCCAGACTATTTGGAAGTTCAAGAGAAAGAACCAAAAGTAAAGGAAACATATGACTCATCCAGCCTTCCAGCTCTGTTATTTAAGGCAAGAACCGTTTTGGGAGCTGAAACTCATTTGCAAAATATCAACCATCAATTAGAGAAGCTTCTTGACCAGGAATGAGAAGACCAGTCTCCCAAAGTGTGCCTGTATGAGGTACCAGTATGGCGTAGTCACCAGCGTTTAATATATATTACTTTGTCCAAATTCAATGCCTGTGAATTGAGTGTCTCACAGCTTTAAAGATTTTAAAATGCTGACATCTGTCTACCCAGCCCTCACACAGAAGAGTTTTAACCTATACATAAACTTATAAACTTAAATTGATTCTTGAACGAAAACTAATTTTGATTAATTAATATGATTTCTAATGAATTTAAGTACACCAAAGTTAATCTTCAGTAAAACTTGTTTACTTAAATAAAAATTAAAGTGATACAACTTGATATAAACAACATAACAATAAATATAATTGGTTATTAAAAAATAAAAAAATAAAAAGTCACCCAGAGGCAAAGCAGTGGCTGGATTTGGGGCCATTTGTTTATAGTATTGGCAAGTCTGCCATGATTCATCTGTAAGTCCATTTATCAATTTCTTCATGTAATAAGAACCCAGGGGGCAAAACTTTCCTTTTGCCTTCTGTTGGCTATCTGTAATGTACATGAGCTTTATTAGATTAATTTATTCATTCCCTAAATTTGGAGTGTGTATTCTGTGTGTAAGGCACTGTTCTAGGCATAGGGTAATATAACAAATTAATACCAATTCTGCAAAGAGTGTTATGGCAGTTCAGAGGAAGCCTGTGGGGAAGAGGAGGTGACTGCTGAAGACTCCATTGCACAAGAAGTACTGGGGTTGGAGCAGGAGCAGTGGGCGGGATTTCAGTAGGCAGAGATGGGAGAACGGCTACCAGGTGGCCGGAGCAGCCCACACCAGGGCCGAGGACAGAAAGCGTGTTGGGACCTTCTAAGTAGATTATTGCAAGAGCTGCCTTGGGACCTGATTTATGGAGGCTGTTATGAAGGCTATGGTATTTGTAAGTTTAAGAATTCTTCCAACTCTAATATTCTCTTTCCTTCTAAATAAATATTTATTGACTTCCCACAGCGTATGAAGCCCTGAGCTTAGAAGTGGTCCTGCTTCCTCTTCCCCACTGTATGCGATTTTACATTCATCATCTGCATGGGCCCAGGCAGGGCATAAATCCAAAAGGATATTGTATTAGTTTCCCGAAGCTGTTGGAATAAATTACCACAAACTTGGTGGGTTAAAACAACAGAAAATTATTTTCTCACAGTTCTGGAAGCTAGAAGTCAGAAACCCATGCTGCTCTGGCGCTTGGGAGGAGAATTTATTCCTTGCCTGAAAGCAGCTTCTGGTGACAGGCAGTGTTCTGGGCTGTGGGCCCCTCACCCCGATCTCTCCCTCCTCCTCCTTCCCACCTCCTTCTCGCCTGCCTTTCTCTCTCCTCTGCTGTCTAGCACACCTCCCTCCGCCTCTTTTTTATAAGAACACTTACCCCTCCCCACGTGATCCACGCTCCTCTCTTCACTGCTGGATCCTTGATCACTTTTGCAAAAACCGCTTTTCCAGGCAAGCGAATGTTTACAAACTGTAGGAATTTGGGTTTGATATCTTTGGGTGGCCATTGTTCAGTCTACTGCCTCTAGTTGCCACAGACATCACATACGGCAGTATGAACATTTTGTCCCTTACTGTATTCGGCGATATTCATGAAGCGACATCGAGGCGGCGGTGAAGCCTCTGCAGGGCAAAAGCAATGGGAGAAGTGATGATTCACACAAGCACGTCGGTGCATGCCGCTTGTGAGTAACTAACCATGCTGGTTGCTGGAGAAGGGTAAATAAAAACCTCTACAAGCTCCCTCAGTTCTGAAGCCTTACAGACCAGCGCGTGGAGGATTAAAACAGTGGGACAGAGCAGGGATGAGGAAGGGCAGGTGGGCGAGAGCGCGGGACGGGGGACCTGACCCATCCTGGAGCGAGCAGGGAGGTTTCTCAAGGAGAAATCTAGTCTGGGCCTGAGGAATAAGCAGCAATTACTAAGAAGTAGGTAAACAAAGTTCCGGACAAAGACCCAGCGGTCTAGATGAGAGATGGGCGAGAGGGCTAGAGAGAAGGCAGTGAGTGGATCCAGAGCCCACGGGTGAGATGGAGGGGCAGGGATCGTGGGTATCAGAGGGGGGGAGAAGGAGGGTTGCAGGGAAATTCCTGTCTGGCTTGGGGCAGCCAGGTTTTTTCAGGGAGACAGAACACAGGAGGAGAGGACTCTTCGGAGGGGCTGGGATGGGTTGAGACAGTGTGACTAATCTGGATTGGGAGAGTTTCCTCGCTCTCTCTTTGTACATTAAAAATCACCATAGCCAAAGATAAGGCAGTATCCTTTGCCAAGTTAGCAGTTTTCTGTGTCATTAACTCTCACACAGAACCATGGAACAGCGCCACATAATGATTTATATGTAAATTATTTGGAGTTAAAATCATGAATCACTTACCATAAATAATGTAGATGATTGAACAATGTAAGTTCAGTGTGGTTCAAGACAAAAGTGATATTCATATTAAAAATATTCTCCTGGAAAATTTAACCTAGAGAATGTTTTTATGTCTTAAAAACAAAGACTTCATACAGGTCACATAGGAAGATGATGTTTTGTTAAGATTTTTCTGTAATTCTTTTGTTTCTGATTAGTTTACAAAGTGGATTTTTCTTTCATAAACAATTTTACTAGGACAGAAAGAAGTTGAGAAACAAAGGCTACCAACTTCCACATTCCAACAAAAGCATTCACTCTGCCTACAAGACTAGCCATTGCCAGGTAGGGTATAGCGAGCTAAATCAATGTGAAATGAATAATGAGGGGAAAGTGTAGCTGTGATCCTTGTTCAGGATTTGAAAGCGCCAGTGGCCCTTAGCAGAAGTTCTACAGTGCATCTCAGAAGACTTTCCATTGTGCCTTTTCTCGAGGAAGATAATGACTTTGGGGAGTTGTAGTCTCCTTACACGAAAGATACCCTATTTTAACTCCGGTTTGAGAGCTTCTTGGGGTACCGGTGATGGGGCTATTTTACATATATCACTTTAAATTGGCGTCACAAATGGAGCTCCTAAAGAGGCAAATTTATAGACTCTACCAACTTTGGAGGAAATGAAGAGCAAGGAGGAGAATTGAAGTGGCAGATTCATTTAACTTTACAATAAAAAGCATTTTACTGCAGTGGTAGTAACTTCTGTTGTCTTTGTTTCACAGAGTGAAATAAATCTATTTGCTCGCTGTTACGTGCTCACAGAAGTATATCTAACCCTGCTTTTTAGTATGATTAAGGACATGCTTGGCACAGATGATCCGAAAGGTTAAAACACGTGAATCAGTGCTTGGAGGCTCTGCCAAGTGCTCCCTTTGTCTCTGTGACTGTAAGGGGTTGGTTAGACAGGCTTCCCTGGGGAGGGCCCGTGGTGCTGTCTGCTGCTTTGTGACTTACACAGATGGGCCTTGGGAGCGGGTGGAGACGCTGTGCTTGGCTTCCCAGCTGTGGTTTGTTGGTCTAAGAGCCGCTGTTATTTCAGATTTGGAAGCGTTTGTTGAGTCCTAAGCCAGTCAAAGATTCCCAGCCCTGCTCGTTGCACAAAGCCTGGTGCGGTTCTTAACCCCCAAGTCAGTGCGATGCTGTTTGTTCTCTTTACGAAAAACTAGATCTTTTCAGCTTTTCAGCTATCATCTTTGTTTTGCAAAATTCCCAAGTTGACATTTACTGAAGTATTCCTTTGTGAAAAGTGATCATGAACAGTACAGGGAATGTGGACCCGGATATCATAAACACAGGTTTGCATTCAACTTCCAGGGTCTGTGCTAAGGATGAAGTGCTTAAACATTGCACTCAAGCCCTGCCCTGCCACTGACCATTAGGGACTAGATCCCTGGTAAATAAATGTTGCTTCCTTTCTGTCCCTACTCTGGTTAACATTTGCACTGTCACCTGCCGACACGTATTAAGTGACTGCTTGGACATACACAGCTCATTCAGTGCTCAAGAAACCCAAGCCGGCAAGTGCAGGAGCTCAGGACAGGTTTCTCTGTCTGTTGTTTACTCAGGTGTTACAATTTATACTTCTAGCTGGTCAAAAATAATTTGAGTAAAAATTACTCAAAGGCTTAGAGTAAAAATACTGTACACGTGGGTACAGGAAGGTAAGCAGGAACCTTCACTAGCATCTTGAACTGGGGATAAGATAAATTACTACTGCACTGGAACACTGAATTCATTAGGAAAGTTAGTGAGGACCAAGGAATGTGGCCATAAGGCATTTTTGAGAGGTTTTAAAGTAGAGCAGTCACTGTTACGATTCATGGGTTGATGTATTGAGATAACTCCTTAATTCAGTAAGTCAACATTTTGCTATAGTGCTGATCCCAACTGCATGACTCACGGGGAGTGATGATCAGGTGGTGTTTTCAGAGGAGAAGTGATTAAGTAGAGTTAAGATGAGAATAGTTGTCCCTATAAAACTGTATGGTTCCAGAGTTCTAAGATAGAAGATGATGAGGAAGATCTACCTGGTAATTGATTGTATACTCGATCATAGAGGAAGAAAGTTTCTTTTCCCTGAATTCCAGCATGCAATTCAAATTCATACTGGTAATGACTTAAAACCTAAAAATGTATAATGCCGTAAGTTGTGTGTGATAAGCATGCTGAGTATTCCGATAGGCCTCGTCTGTGTTTCTGAGTTTATACTGAAAGTACAAAGCGGTTCTGGAGGAGCTGGAAAGCACCGTGCTGTGGGCCACTCTTTGGTGCCTTCACTGCCTCTTCAGGTGCTGGCAACAGAGGAGCTGGGAGACGGGGTGCTTGTGTACCAGGGCAGCAACGCTGAGCCCTCTCAGGAGATGTTTAGAAATCTTTTCTGTTTAGTAGTGACAATAAGATGTCCACAGTGACCTATCCTGTCTGGGAACCAGCAAGGCCAGGGTTTGGTTGTCCCTGTGTCAAGACAGCTGCTTCTATTGGCTTCAGATCTCCAGAAGCCATAGGGAGAGAGCAGAGGGTTCTGTGGTTTCTCATTTCTGCTCCACACTCTCCGTTGACAGGAACACCTGATTGAGAATGAAGTGTCCATCCTGCGCCGTGTGAAGCATCCCAATATCATCATGCTGGTCGAGGAGATGGAAACAGCAACTGAGCTCTTTCTGGTGATGGAATTAGTCAAAGTAAGGACGGGGAGATTTCCTTGGTGCCCACTCTCAAGACTTACTGCAGTCTTGGAGACCCTAATCAGTAAACAGTTTTGCTACATTGTAACTTTCTTTATGATCCTCAGTTTTTGTGGTGCTTGTATCAGTTTCCTGGTTTGTTCCAGGCCAGTGAACCATTTTCCCTGCCTTTATAGGATTGCACGGTTGATGACTGGGTTATGTTCTTTTATGTATCCTGTAGGGTGGAGATCTCTTTGATGCAATTACTTCTTCAACCAAGTACACGGAGAGGGACGGCAGCGCCATGGTGTACAACCTCGCCAACGCCCTCGGGTATCTCCACGGCCTCAGCATTGTGCACAGGGACATCAAGCCCGAGAATCTCTTGGTACGTCAGCCCTGCTTCTCCTGGTCCAACTGCTGTCACTCTTCTTTTAAAGTGATTGTAATTATTTACAAACAATGTCATTTGAGAGTCAATACCAAGCTTGCAGAGATTGACATTTAGAGAATCAGCAAGACTGTGTCAAGGACCCTAAAATACTCATGGATTTCTTAATTTGATCTACATTTACTTTTTACTAGAGGCAAGAAGATAGATTTTTATTTATGTTTTGATGGATGGTACTGATTAAAGGAAAACACTTTATGGGGCAAAAACTTCTGGAGAATTAAGATAGAATTAGAGCTCATAGGAGGCAAAAGTGGAACATTGCAGGTGGTTCATTTATGTGCTGGGCCGAATTTTACAAGTAGTCCAGTCCATTCATCTCAGCATAAAAGGTGTGACAGAGGGTGGTGGGTTCAAACCTGACCCTGGCTAAAAACTGCAGCAAAAAATAGCCGGGCGTTATGGCAAGCGCCCGTAGTCCCAGCTACTCCAGAGGCTGAGGCAAGAGAATCGCCTAAGCCCAGGAGTTGGAGGTTGCTGTGACGCCACGACACTCTACTGAGGGCGATAAAGTAAGACTCTGTCTCTAATTAAAAAAAAAAAAGAAAGAAAGAAAGAAAGAAAAAAAAAGTTGTGGAAATTGAGACTGAGAGATGCAATTCTTTATTGCTTAAAAGTCTCATTTATCCTGTGCTATAGAAGAAAGTCTTATTCTACTGTGACACTCAGGGTTCTTCATAGTCTAATCCCCAGGTTACCTTCTCAGTAGCTTGCCCTGTTACTGACCCCCTCCTCACATCCAACCCCACCCACACTCACCTTCAAGCCACGTTTAACTCACCTTCATGGTGGGCCTTGATAGCTCAACAGAGACTGCTAAGTGGGAGCCAACCCTGCATTATAGGGGGATTTTACTGAAGCTGGTTTGGGAGTGTGCCGTGCACACCCCTCCGCACACACAAGAGAGTAGGTTTCTCTGTTTCCACCTCGCGGAGCTGAGCGTCGTCCTGATTGCTGCTTGGGAGTGAGCTTACTTACATTTGTATCATGTGACTCCAAACACAGTTTTCCCCCTCCTCAGTGGTTGGTTAAGATGTGACCATCACTAGCTGTACATCTCCGTCATTTCTGTCCATTTCCTCTCCGTTTGCAACATTCTCCCTCCCTGGCAATGTGGCAAAGCCATTCATTTTATAGGACACTGGGCAAATCCTTCTGACATACCCCACACTCTGGGCAGAGTTCAGTCACAGCCACCTCTGGCTTCTGCTGCACCTGCCATGGTGTTGTGATTTTTATTTATTTGTTTCTCTTTAGATTGCATACACTGCAGGGGCCAGGTTTGTGTCTTCATTATCTTTATATCGCCAGTACCTTGGACAGTGCGGAGCAAGCACAGAGTGGACAGAGTGGACCAGAGCTACTCAGCTGGTAGCTGGTGCTCAGACAGCCTGCTTCGTGTTTGTACTTCACAACAAATACTTGTTGAAAGGATAAGCTTTGAGACCATATCTGGGATTTTTTTTTTTTTTTTTTTGGCTAATGCAGAGTCCCTGTTTGATGTTTTCAATAATGCGATTTAATGATTTCTGAGTGTCCTTTAAAAAGTATGTAAAATATTTTTCTTACTCTCTTCTGCCTTGAAGGAATTATATTTTATTTCTATATGTTTCTAAATGTCTAGCCTATAAACAAACAGGAGTATTATGGACTCGGTTGTATGTATCAACCGTAAGGAGACGTGGAGAGAGTTACAACCTGAGCCTCAGAGGGGAGTGAGGATAGTAGGTCTCTCCTCACAGCAGGCCTCTTGCCATCATGGCCGGCGGCGTCTGCCGGGGTGCTCTGTCCTCTGACTGGAGCCGGGGGCTTCAGAGGTGGAGGCGGCAGGGCTTTCTGTAGGTATGACCAGATACACATCCCGTGGTGTTAAGGAGCAGGCCCTGCAGAGCCCAGGTCATCCCTGGGGCTCCAGTTATTTTATTCTCTGTAAATAATGGGGGCCTGGGGCTCCTGGGGAGCCACCTGTCCTACAGCTCTGATTACTCAGGCCCGGCCAGGAAGGTGGCGGAGGCGTTACTGAACTTCGCTGTAAGCCGAGGAGCTTCCCAGCTCGCAGATCCGGCTCTCTCCTCCCTCACTGTTCCTGATGCATGTGACGTCCCTCCAGGTCTGATGCTGCTTCCGTCCTCTGATTATGCATCAAGAGTGGACAGTACGAGCGGGGTTGATACCTCCAGTATCGAGTGTGTCAGAATGCAGCCCGCACATCAGAATTACATTCCTTACCTGGTCTCACCCATCCCAGGAGTATTCGCCTCTGCTCCAAAACCTGCACCAAGCCCTTGGTGTGCCCAGAGCGGAGAAGACAGAAGATGCGGATAAAGCTGACGTCTGGATGAGGCTAATGTGTGATGGAGAGAGGCCTTGTGGTCAGGCTTCAGAAACAACCTCAGCTGCACATGTCTTAAATCAAATATGTTGTGTTTTTCATTGAAACATGATCACTCAGCATTGGTCAGCAGGTCGCCTTGGCCTAGGGGTAGAAAGTGCCCTGAAGGCACTGCAAGTAAACACCCAGAGTGACTGTCAGCCTCTTTCTCTCTAAGAACTAATTCAGTGTTAGCAGAGAATTCAGACATCTGATTTGCATCCCCTTCCCTGGTAGCAGTATCATAATTTAAAACCCTGCCAGTGGAGATGTATGGGTCGCCGTGTCAGGGAGCACACGGGTGGCCGTTACTGCTGTGAGTTACAGCCCGGTGCTGCCCTGTCAGAGTTAACTGTGAGAGACCAGTGATAAATTCAGGCGTGCCAGGAGTTCGGGGGACAGGGGAGAGAAGAGGGTTGGTTTCTCATATTTGAAGTTCTTTTAAATCTTTGTGTTGACATTTTATTTAGACTTTGTGGGATCTGCATTCCTCACATTTTTTATTTTTGCATCCTGAGAGCAACTTTTGTCAGAGGCATCTCTCAGCATGTGGTGGGGCATTTGAACACTGCAGGGCTGGCGTCCGTATAGTTGTGATTATATAAGTTCACTCAAAATCTTTATGCAAGTGCAGGCTATGGCTAGAGTTCGGGTAGGCCTATCCACTTATTTTTCAGATATAGAATCTATGGCAGAAAGATATGGTAGAACAAAGAATGGTTCTGGCTGGAATCCCTGCTTGGCTAGTTACCAGTACCTCAGTCTCTCCATCTGTGAAATAGGGATAATAGTTTTTGTCCTATTTGCCCAGTGGAGTAACTATAGAAGTCTAGTAATATGTTGTTGCTTTGAGAGAATATTGAAATCTTGTAAGTTTTTTTGTTTGTTTGTTGCAGTTTTTGGCCGGGGCTGGGTTTGAACCCGCCACCTCCGGTTTATGGGGCCGGCGCCCTACTCCTTGAGCCACAGGCGCCGCCCAAATCTTGTAAGTTCTTCATGAGAATGTCAGTTACTGGGGAGGATTGAACTCTGCCAGAAAACCTTTGGAGACCCAGTTCATTGCTTCACCTCTGTATTGAAACAAGTGTTACCTTTTTAAAAATTTGAAATGGGGTCTCATTCTGTTGCCTAGGCTAGTTTTAAACTCCTGACCTCAAGCAATCCTCCCACCCCCGCCTTCCACAGTTCTGGGATTGCAGGCTTGAGCTATGGTGCCTGACTAAAGTTAGTTTCTTAAAGCAATGTATCCTGTGTATATATGCTTTGAAGAAAATCTCCAGCTAAGATCTGAAATGTGTTCATATTATCTTTTACATATTTGCTAGCATTGGGGAGAGATGAATCAGATAAAATATTATTTCAGGCTTGTCTACCCCTTATGACACTTCCTTTTTGATGTTTAGCCAAGGAGTATTACTCTCCCAGACATAATTCAGCGATTATAGACTGTCCAGTCCCTTTCTATTTATGCTCCTGCATCTGACTCTGAATTCTTTATAGGGTATGTGAAAAACAGTACATCTGGGACTTCTGAGTATCTAACAACCCCTAAATACCCCTAGGCAACTCTAAATTGAATGTTTAAAGTAAACACTATTTTTCAAAATTTTACCTAATGAGTGTATATTTAAGTAGTGAGAACAAAATAGCAATGACATTAATAAAAACATTTTTTATTCTCATGTTACAGACATTTACTGAAATTGTGGTTATAATATTCTTATCACTGCAATTAGTTCGGGAATTTCTTTCTGAAGTCTGGATTTCGGTAAATGTATCATAAATTCTAGCTGTAATCATATCAGATTGGTCTCGTTAATGTTTACATTAAACATAATAGATGGAAAGTCATCCTACGACTGTGGTATGACTGAAGATCTGGGTTCTGTTACTTTAGGACAAATTGTGAATAGCTTGACTATGTTTCTGCGGAGTGTGGACTGACTCAATTAGAAATACCTACGAGGGACTCCAAATCTTCATCATTACTCCTGTGAGACGTTAGAGTCATAAAGATATGTGCTGGGGATGTGTATATTATATAAGAGTAGAATAAGTTATTAAAATACTAACATGACAAACATTTTTATACATCACAGGCACCGTGCAGTCCTCGGTAAATTTCCCATAAAGCCAGGAGTCATTGGCGTAGGGGTGCCCTGGGGTTCTTGATGCTTTTTATTGGTGACTATTTCAATTATTCCCCCTCATTAAGTGCCAGACTAGTAGACGATGTTGCTAACATGCTTATCTTGGAAACAAAAACATTTTGTAAATTTTTTCTTCTCCTTTAGTTAGTAGTGGTTAAGATGAAAGTCTCATTCAGTTCATAGTAAAATAGAAAAACAAACTAAAGACATTTGAAATATAAAAACCGAAAAAAACATTACATGAATATAGACTACGTCTCTGCAGCTGTTTGTCTCTGAAATTCAGTGTTTTCAAATGGACACTCGAGGCAAATAGACTATACAAATGAGTGACGAATTATGTGGTCAGATCTGAGTTATGCTGTGAAATATACTTGTCTGCGTCCCAAACTATTCACTTAGAATGTAACTTTCAGACCTTTACTCTACTAGGAAAGTCTGCTTATATATAAAATTAATGTTTTCTAATTAGGAAACCAATACATGTTCACTGTGAACATTTTGATGGATTTTTTTTGTTTGTTTTTTTGCAGTTTTTGGCTGGGGCTGGGTTTGAACCCACCACCTTCCGCATATGGGTCTGGTGCCCTACTCCTTTGAGCCACAGGCATCACCCTACTGTGAACATTTTGAAAACCACTAAAAAGTATAAAGAAAATTCTTTCTTTTTTAGTTTTTTAATAACTTTGGTGCCAATAAAATAGTTCTTAGTGTTACTACCTAGAGATAAAGTTGTTAACATTTTGGAACATTATATTTTATATATAATTGTGAGTCTTTTTTATTCCATGTAACATAGTGAATATTTACCATATTTATTTGATAAGAGCTTCTTAGAGTATGATATTGTATTATAGAGATATACCATAATTTACAAAGTCATTGCTGTGTTAGCTATTTATACCGCATGTAAGGTTTTTTCTTTGTTTCTAGGCTGGGGTGATCATAGCTGATTGTAGCCTTGAACTTCTAGGCTTAAGTGGTCCTCTAAGCTCAGCCTCCAAGTAGCTAGAACTATTGGCAGGTGCTACCATGCCTAGCACAATTTTTTATTTTTCTATAGAGAAGGGATCACTCTATGTTGACCAGGCTAGTCTCAAACTCCTGGCCTCAAGTGAACCTCTCACTTTGCCCTCCCAAAGTGCTGAAGTTATAAGCATAAGCCACCACGCCTGCTTCTAGTTTTTTTTTTTTTTGGCTGGGGTCAGGTTTGAACACACCACCTCTAGTATATGGGGTAGGCACCCGACTCCTTGAGCCACAGGCGCCGCCCACCTGCTTCCAGTTTTTAAAAGTCATGAGTAAGCTCTGAGATTTGTACCCATTTGTGTAATCTTTGGGTACATTCCCATTCCCTTAGGTTTTTTAGAAGTAGATTTTTCTGGGTCAAAGGTTATAAATGGTATCAAGAAATCTCAAGTATGTTGCTGAAATGCTTTCTAGAAAGGTTCTTCAATTTCAGCATAAACATTTACATCTTTACCAGCATTTTTAAACCTTTTCCAATGCAATAATTATCTAATTTAATCAGCCATTTTTTCCAGGAAATGGAAGGAACATTTTATAAAATTTTAGAACGGGGGTACACACATTTCGGTTACATAATTTGCTTTTGCACATTTTAGGTCAAAGTTATAAGTGTGCCCTTTCCCCAGAATATGTCCGTTGCGCCAATTAGTTGTGAATTCAACCTCCTCCCCTCTCCCGCCTGCTTGATTTCCTTTCCATTTTGCTTCCAGACTCATGCTTGAGAGTTGATCAACTAGTTACTGAGTACATGTGGCGTTTTTCCATTCTGGTGACACTTCCCTTGGGAGAATGGTCTCCAAGTCCATTCAGGTCGTTCCAAAGATACTAAATCACCATCTTTTTATGACTGAATGGTATTCCATGGTATTCCTATACCACAATTTATCTTGGATTGTTTTTACATCTTTGTAGTTGTGACTTGTGCTGCTGTAAACATTTGAGTGCAAGTGTCTTTTTTATAAAATGTCTTTCCTTTGGATCGTGGGACTGTTAGATCAAAAGGTAGGTCTGCTCTTAGTTCTTTGAGGAATCTCCGTACTACTCTCCATAGAGGTTGCCCTTGTACTAGTTTGCAGTCCCATAGCAGTGAGTGAGTGTTCTTTCTCTCTGAATCCATGCTCTTTGGGACTTTTGAATAAGCACCATTCTCACTGGGGTTAGGTGATAACTCACTGAAGTTTGGATTTGCATTTCCCTGATAATCAGAAATGTTTATCATTTTTTCATCTGTTAGCCATTAGAGTATCTTCATATGAAAAGTTTCTGTTCGTGTCTGCCCACTTTTTAATGTGTGGTTTGATTTTTTCTTGCTGATTTGTATGAGTTCTTTGTAGAGTCTGGTTATTAGCCCTTTATCAGATATATGGCATGTAAATATTTTTTTCATTCTGTAGGTTGTCTATTTGCTCTGTTAATCGTGCCCTTGGCTGTGCAGAAACTTTTTAATTTAATCAGGTCCCATTTGTTTATTTTGATTGTTGCTGTGATTGCCATTGGGGTCGTCTTCATAAATTCTTTTCCTAGGCTGATACTGGTAAGAATTTTTCCAACATTTTCTTATAGAATTCTAATAGTTTCCTGCCTTTTGTTTAAGTCTGTTATCCATTGTAAATTAATTTTTATGAGTGCTGAGAGGAACAGATCCTGTTTTAGTCTTTTACCTATGGCTATTCAGTTCTCCCAGCACCATTTATTGAATAGGGATTCTTTTCCCTTGTGTGTATCTTTTTGTCTGCTTTATCAAAGATCAGATATTAATATGAGGATTATTTCATCTTGGTTCTCTGTTCTGATTCATAGGTCTGTCTCTGTTTTTGTGCTAGTACCATCCTGTTTTGATTACTATAGCCTTGTATTATAGCTTGAAGTCTAGTAACATGATGCCTTCCGATTTGCTCTTACTACATAAGGTTGTGTTGGGTATTTAGGGCCTTTTCTGGTTCATACAAAGAGTAAAACTGTTTTTTTTCCTAGATCTGTGAAAAATGACATTGGTATTTTAATGGGAATGGCATTGAATCTGTAAATCGCTTTGGGGAGTGCAGCCATTTTAACAACTTTTATTCTGCCGATCCATGAGCAGGATCTGTTTTCTGTTTACATCTTCTATGGAAGGAATGGTTTTTGAGCCTCATTCTGAGCTTTGTCTCATTTTCTCTTTATACCAACTTTGTGAAGAAGATACCAGTATCATCCCACTTCACTGATGAAGAAACATGGTTAGAGTGGTTATGTTTCTTTCAAAGGTCACACAACCAAGAGAGGAGTGAAGTTGTTATTCAAGTACAGGCTGTCTGGTCCCAGATGCCACGTTCTTTCTAAACTTCCAAAGTTTTCCCCTACATAACTTTTATATTTCATCATTGACTATCCAGAAAAAAAGGTCCCTATTCCCTAATTTTATTTTCTTAACTAGATATGGAAAGTCTCTTGGAGAACACCTAGTGCTTTGGTAGACGCTTAATGCATCACACTTTTAAGTGCCTCACAAATACTAAACACTAAATAAAGGCCAGTTTCCTACCTCCACGCTTAAAGGCCTCTCTCAAGTCCATCAGATAAACAGTCACCTACACCCTAACTACTATGTACACAAGCACTGTCCATTATATGCCTGAGTAAGGAACTTTCTGCAAAGGTAGAAAATACTGTCTTTTCTAAATTTTACAAAATTGTGCAAAATCTCTGAAGAAAAGAATTAGCTTTAAACCAACAAAGATAAATCATGGTGTTAGTATCACAAGGAGAGATTTCATTTGAATGTAATAGTAAATGTATCTTGTGTTCTTTCTGCTTAATTCTAAGCCAACCTTTTGCAATTGTTGAGGCAAAAAAAAAAAAAAAAAGTTTAAATGGCAGCTGCTTTCTGTTCCAGGTGTGTGAATATCCTGATGGAACCAAGTCCTTGAAACTAGGAGACTTTGGGCTCGCCACTGTGGTGGAAGGCCCATTGTACACAGTCTGTGGCACACCAACTTATGTGGCTCCAGAAATCATCGCTGAAACCGGGTGAGACTCCTGGTGGTTTCGATTAGTACTTTAGCTTTGGTGGGTAAAGGTCTGTTTTTGTTGCTACTGCTGGCTATGGTTCGGTGCCTCCTGTGAAGGTGGAGAGTGGAGGGGGGAGACTGTTACTGGCTCCATGACTTTGACCTCAGGAACTAGAGTTTGTGCTTTTCTGGCTAAGCCTAGGCCTGGACTTTTGTCCCAAGGCCAGTCTTGAAAATGACAGTCATCACCAAGACTGTGGTTGGGTTGGGAAAAAAACAGATATTGCTGTCCAAAAGGTAATTAATTCCTCTACATAAAATGAAAGCCTCAAAGCCCCTTTATTCTAACAAAGGTAATACTTGAGTCCTGTGGAAGGTTCCTGGGAGTCGTATCACTATTTCTTCCTTTTCCACCCACTTTGTTTTCACAGCTATGGCTTGAAGGTGGACATCTGGGCAGCTGGTGTGATCACCTACATACTTCTCTGTGGATTCCCACCATTCCGCAGGTCAGTGGCCTTTGGAGTGACAGTATTTGACTTGGAAATTTTCTTTTTTTGCTCTAGAAGAAGACGCTGTAACTCCTGGTAGTCTGGACCAGAAACTGGTTGGTCAAATAACTGGTTAGGTAGAAATTATATATAAATACACCTTTTGCCTTTTATAATAATTTGCAACCTATTTATTTATGTATGTATATTTACTGTATTTTTGTGAGGCCAAGGCCTTCACTCTGCGTATGGTCCTCTTGAGTTTCTTGTGGTCCGTCTTTCTTAAAATGTACCCTTTAAACAGTGTCTGCATTTCAGTATCCTCAGTCTCTTTAAATGAGAGTGAGATCTAACAATTCTTGTGTAATAATCTGAATCTTTTCCGTTATCCTTTTATCCAGTTCTTGATAATTACCTTTTTAATTAATTTGATGGCAGTTTTTCCAACTTAAGTTTTATATGCTCTTTTCCAAAGTATTCCATTTTGTTCTCAAGGAAACAGAAACTTTTTAAATTCATTTTATTAGTTCACATGATGTTTACTTAAGCAGTACAATTACAAACACTTGGTGTAAACAGGGTTGAAAACAGACCAACTCTTGGTGACCTTACACCTCACCAAGGGGGAGCCAACGTGGCGACAGCAGTCAAGGTATTTGGTGAGGGGCAGGGCACAGTTACTAACCTAGCTGCCTCAGTAAGGTGGGTGAGTGAGGGGCCCTGGCCACAGCTCTACTTTTAGTAAGTTGCATCTCCCCCTGTGGACTAAGTGAATGACCAAGAAGCAGAAGTTCATTCAGGGACACATGTTTGGTTTTCTTCTGAGTGTTCTGGAGCTCGCTTTTCATTTTAATCCCTTCCTCTGTTCATTTTATAGCTATTTTTTGAGAGGTGACTATGTGCTAGGCACAATGGTGAGTGTTGGGAATAAAATGGTGAACAGAACAATTCCTGAGGCCATGATTTGTCTCAGTCTGTTCAGGCTGCTATAAGAAAGTACCGTAACTGGGAGCAGTGGCTCACACCTGTAATCCTGTAGCAATCTGGGAGGTTGAGGCAGGTGGATCACTAGATCTCAGGAGGTGGAGACCAGCCTGAGCAAGAGTGAGACCCTGTCTCTACTAAGAATAGAAAAATTAGCTAGGAGTTGCAGTGGGTAATGTAGTTGCAGTTCTCAGTAGGCTGAGGCAAGAGAGGTTGCTGTGAGCTAGGCTGAGGCCATGGCACTGTAGTGAGGGCAACAGCATCTCAAAAAACAAAAGGTACCATAAGTTTTGTGGCTTATAAACAACATAAATTTAATTTTCATAATTCTAAAGCCTGGAAAGTCCATCTTTACGGCACTAGCAGAATTGGTGTCTGGTTTGGATCCACCACCTGATACACAGTCATCTTCTTGCTCTAGCTTCACATGGTGGAAGGGACCAGGGACATCTCTGGGTCTTTTGTTAGAGCACTAATCCTATTTGTGAGAGTTACACCCTTATGACCTAATCATGTTTCAAAGGCCCCACCTCCTAATACTATCACATTGGGGATTAGGTTTTGACATATGAATTTTGGGGAGACTTAAACATTCATTTCTATGGCATAGTTTTATAGTGTTGTGTTAAGCCAGTAAGTGAAAAATAGGGTTTTTGCTATGTTTTTGACCCAAACTTTCACGAAAAAAATCTCTTGTTTCAATTCAAATTTTTATTTATTTATATTTAGGTACTTTTTTGTATTATAAAGGATTTTAGCACTGATTTTTTTTTTTAACTTATTATGGTACAAGAAATTTTATGTGGTGGTAACAAATGATACTATCCTTGTACAATGCACATTTTTGTTTTTCCTTCAAAAATGTCGACAAAGTGCTCATTATACATGGCATAATGCAGGTATCTTTTTTTGTCTCAACATCTAAGTATGAAAACTTTTGAACATATGGAAAATTTGAAAGGTTTATCTTTTAAAAGTTCTGCTTTTTAATTGAGTTGAACAATTTTTTTGTTGACAAGGCAGTAAACAAAAAAAAAATGACACAGATTATGGTGGAAATAAAGATACATCACAAGAATATTGATCAAGAATAAACTGATCATGAAGGCATGCTTTGTTGAGGACCCAAATCATAAATGCTTCAATGAAACATGTAGCATTGTGGGGGCCCTTGTGGTACAAGTGGGGTTTTTATAGGTAGAAAGCTCTTTACATCAGCTGCCTTCATTACACTCTTCATCAAGGTCAATGCCCAGGTGGATTACACAGATTTTAGGATTACTACACATACCAATTAGCTTTTGCTGGAATAAGAAACTATTCCAAAAGTTCAGGGTGTAAGACAATTCTGTGGATCAGTTAGATCAGTGGTTCTCAACCTTCCTAATGCGGCAACCCTTTAATAGTTCCTCATGTTGTGGTGACCCCCAACCATAAAATTATTTTCGTTGCTATTTCATAACTATAAGTTTGCTACTGATATGAATCATAATGTAAATATCTGATATGCAGGATATATTTTCATTGTTACAAAAGGGTCGTGACCCACAGGTTGAGAAGCGCTGAGTTAGGTGGTTCTTCTGGCCTGGGCTGGCTCAGTGACGCCTCTGTGGTCTGGCCTCACTTGCGTGTCTGGCAGTTCAGTGTGGTCTAAGACAGCAGAGATGAATTGACCCCGAGCCTCTTGTCATTGGTGGGCTAGCCTGGGCTTCACATGATAGTGGATGCAAGATTCCCAAAAGCAGCCAGAGAGAGGGCAGGTTCTACTTCCAGAGCGCTTTCTCAGTCTCTGCTCACCTCACCTTGTTGATGTCTCATTGACCAAATCAAGTCAGATGGTTAAGTTAAGGGTGTGGGAGGAAGGGATGAGTGCAGGGGGCAGGGGAGTGACTTGTGGCCATGTTTACAATCTCACTGGGCCCCAGCTGGTTTCAGTGATGGCCTGTTTGTGAACTAGTCAAGTGTAGATGGGCGGTGTGTTTTGATAGTAGGTAATCCTGGGGCTGATGACAGCTGAGTTCCCTTCCCTTGGAGTTCCCCCAAGTTGAGATCAGATGGAAAAGGGTATCGGGAATCAGTTGTAGAGGAATGTGTGCTCATAACTCCCTCTAGTGTTTCCAGTTGCCAATACAGTCAGAAAGGTTTTTTTTTCCTTTGTTTTTTACTTTTTGACAAAAGTGAAACTCAGACTGAACAGTATGTATTGATTATGGATTTTTATCAGGGCAGCAGATCTAGAGGCAAATTTGGCTAATCCAGAGCAGTGGGCTGCATTCTGAAAGCAGTAGCCCTTATATGTTATATTCAGAAGCAGATCTTAGAACTCCAGGTAGCCTACTTGCAAAATTTAAGGAAATGCATTCCCTTTTCATACCATATTGCAATGAAAGAGACTCTACAATGGTAAATGGTAGTTACAGAAGCATCTTAATGGTATACAGTAGGATTCTGGGTAGATTTTATAACTTACTATAATATAAAAATGTATATAGAAATTACAGAAATGGTGCCTACATAGTGATACTTATGATATAAAATAAAATAGATTCTTCACATAAATTTGTGGTTAAAAGTCTTTCAAACAAATATTAGAAAATATTTTCTTTGTTTTCTTTTATTTTTTATTTATTTATTTATTTATTTTTTGAGACAGAGCCTCAAGCTGTCACCCTGGGTAGAGTGCTGTGGCATCACAGCTTACAGCAACCTCCAGTTCCTGGGCTCAAGCGAGTCTCTTGCCTCTGCCTCCCAAGTAGCTGGGACTACAGGCGCCCGCCACAACGCCCAGCCATTTTTTGGTTGCAGCCATCATTAGTGTTTGGTGGGTCCTGGGGCTGGATTCGAACCCACCAGCTCAGGTGTACGTGGCTGGCGCCTTAGCCCGTTGAGCCACAGGCGCCGAGCCTTTCTTTGTTTTCTTAACAAAAGACAACTTTAATCCAAATCTTTTAAACCAGAATTGTTATTTGAAATTTATAGTTTTAGCTTCAGTGACTGTAGTGTCTCTCATTCTTTCCTCTTTTGGGCTTTACAGATCTTTGCCTTAGCTTGAAATGTATTCTCCCTCTAGTCCAATGATGTCCAAGCTTTTTTTTTTTTCCTTTGCTGCACTGATTATCAAAGAAAAAAAAAAATTCTGTGCATACTTTTCATGATACCTGATACCATAGAGAGCAAAAAAAAGTCCTTACAAAATCAGTATGTGTGCCTGCCAGCCACAGGTTGGACACCCCTGCCTGCTCTTTTCAGTCTAAAAAGGAGATTTGTTTTACAGAGACCCTCAAAATTTTAGTTGTCGCCTAAGCAAATATACTCTTAGGGACACTGACAAAGATTAAATTAAGATTTTTGATATTTCTAACAAACACACGAAATAGTTCACAGCATTTCCAGGTTTCCTTTTCTGGTCTTCAGTGATGTGTAATTGAACAGACAGAGTATGTGTACTCTGTTGCTATTTTTTGAGGTTTTTCTTTTTTCAATTTTTTAATTGCTATTGGTACATAGTAGTTGTGTATCTTTATGGGAAAGTTTTTTTTTTTTTTTCCTCTTTTTTTGTAGTTTTTGGCCAGCACTGGGTTTGAACCTGCCACCTCTGGCATATGGGACCGGCGCCCTCCTCCTTTGAGCCATAAGCGCCACAGGGTGAAGTTTTGATACAGCATACGGTGTAAATTGATGGTGTCCGTGACCTCAAACCTTTATCACGTATTTGTGTTAGGAACATTCCAGTTCCACTCTTTTAGTTATTTAGAAGTCTACCTTAACTTAGTATTGATTATAATTACTTTGTTGTACTAGCAAATACTGCTCATTCTATGTTTTTGTGTCCATTGAGGTTTTTCTTAATAGATATTTTTAGATATAACAACACTTTGCTCCAAGGACTATATTGTTTTAGAATTAAAAAGTTTCCTAAGGCATCTCAGCCAGATTGTAGATTAAAGTGTGATACAAAATTTTATGTGGATTTAATCAGAGAAGCTTTTCTTACGTGACTACTAAGAAGGATAAATGACCCACAGCCTTGGGTAACACTCAGCTTCCATTCCTGGGCTTTGATCTTGATTCCAACAGCCCATTATGGGGCCTTGTGCCTTCCTGGAAAGCTAATCCTTTGTTCCCCACTCTGGCTGTGGGTACCCCGCCATGAGGGGGGCTCTGTGGCTGTGGAGGTGAGCTTGTACGGGAGACTGGGGACATCTTCCCAGTGGTTTTCACACTTCTGTGGCACTGTCCGTCAAAGTCCAGCCATCATTTCCTTCTTAAGCACCAACTCAGTGTGTGTGTTTGAGAGGGGGTGGGGGTGCCCACCTGTGAGCAGCCCACCTCCACCTGTGCGGTGCTAGTTAACGCCCGGAGATGGGCTCTTTCTCTCAGACTGAGCTTAAATGAAAGTCGGCTGCTAAAGATGAACAAATTATTTCATGAATGATTTATCCAGATTCTGAACTCCTTATGACTTTTTCACATGTTGGCTAAATTGGTGATCTTTGGCTATTTTACTGGAAAAGTAGAAAAGGAAGGACAAGTGGATCTGGCTCAGGCCTGCTGCTTTTCCACCCTTGTTGCCGCGAGAGATTAAGTGAGGGCAGATGCTGATTTTTTTTCTTTTTCTTTTTTTTTCCCCGAAATAAGGATTTTCATTATTTGTACATTTTTAATTTTGTCTTGTTTAGTTTTTATTGCAGTAAATATATATATAACATAAAATTTATTGTTTTATTTATTTATTGTAAAGACGGGGTCTTGTTCTGTCACCTGGGCTGGCGTGCAGTAGCATGATCATAGCTGGACTGCAGCCTTGAACTCCTACGCTGAAATGATCCTCTTGCCTCAGTCTCCCAAGTAGCCAGGCCTTTGCCATGAAGCCTGGCTAATTTCTAAGATTTTTTTGTAGAGACCGGGTCTTGTTATATTGTCCAGACTGGTCTTGAGCTCCAGGCCTCAACTCAAGCAATCCTCCCACTTCAGCCTCTCAAAGACCTAGGATACAGGCATGAGCCATCGTGTCCAGCCAAAAATTTCATTTAAAAAAATGTAAATGAACTGTTCAGTAGCATTAGTTACATTCACGTTATTGTGCAACCATCACCACCACCCATCTTTAGGACTTTTTCATCTTCCCAAACTGAAACTCTGCATTCATCACACAAATTTCTTGAATCGTTTTTTTGTCTCTGTCTTAGTCTGTCTGCGGTAGTCCCCAGCCTGTGGAAATGTTTTGGGCTCATTGTCAAAAAGGAAAAGCTGGTCATCAGAAATGGAATTCAGATATGTGATTGATACAGGAAACCAAAAAGACTGGACTCCTTCCCTGCACTGTTCCCATGAGCATTTTCTTGAGAAACGGGATGGTAACTTTGACTTTTCTTCCATTTCTTTGTCGCTGCTTAGTGAGAACAATCTCCAGGAAGATCTCTTTGACCAGATATTGGCTGGAAAGCTGGAGTTTCCAGCCCCGTACTGGGATAACATCACGGACTCTGCCAAGGTACCTCCGAGGCCTGTTTCTCTGGGTTGCGTTAGGTGGTGCGTCCTCACCCCTTGATGGAGCTGTGGCAGCTCTCGGGATTGAGCTTCGGGGACTTCTCGGCTTTTTGTGTGCGGTCTCTGAAATTCCCAGCCGCATTCTGAAAGCTGCCGGCCGCCTTCCCAGGGTGCCCTGCCGTCCTCCCTGCTCCTCTAAGCTCTCACATTCGATCTGTCCCTTCCTCAAGAAGTACGCTTTGGGCCTCCGTCAGGATATAGGAAGGGACCTCTGAGACATACTGACTTGCCAAAAGGAAAAATGCTGCAGTTTTACCCTGTGGGAGGAAGATAATGCCCAGAACTGTCAAGAGAGTTGGTCTTGGCGTCTTGGTCTCACGTAGGCCCAGGAGAGCCCCTCTTGCCGAGCGCTGTGCCGGCCTGGGCGCTGGGAGTAGATGCTGAGAGTGGGAATCCATGCGCCGAGCCCCTGTGTGGGCTTTCTGCTAACGTGCTGGTACAAACTCAGATTTCTATGTTTATGCTGGAATTATCTGCCTTTCTCTGCCTCTGGGGTCTTACTTTTTTGTTGTTGTTGTTTAATTTTTAGGAATTAATCAGTCAAATGCTTCAGGTAAACGTTGAAGCTCGGTGTACCGCGGGACAAATCCTGAGTCACCCCTGGGTGTCAGTAAGTAGCCACATTGGTAGGGAACGAACGTCTGTGTGTTCTGTGGCCAACAGCACAGTTCCTGGCTGTGCTTAGCACATGCAAGGTTCCGCTTCCGAGTTCTGTGGTTGGCGAAATGCCTGTCTTTCCTGATGAGCAAGGGGCCTGAAGGTGGCTGCCTGGGAGAAAGCAGGTGGCACCAGGGTCCCAGTCTTAGCTCCTGCTCGTGAGTAACCTGGGCCCGTCACTGGCACTTGCTGGGCCCCAGTTTCCTCGTCTGCAAGGAGCTTTCCGCTCTCGCCTTCTGTGCTTCTGGGGTTGAGCGTTTTCGAGTTTTGCCCTGCAGGTGAGCACGTTTCAGACCCTGATCTCTGTCTCCTGGGAGTCCTCCTGCTGCTGATGGGAGGCTGAGACGCTGTGTCTTGACAGCTGGGCAGAGTCCCCTTGGCCTTGGGTGATGCCCGTGGGTTTAGGGTAAGCGCAGCGCACTGAACAGCCACAGCGGGAGTTCACGCTTCCCTCGTATCCTGGAGGCTCCGGGAGAGGGAAGCTGATTCACTTGACCCAAAGGCTTTTGTTAATGTGGGTAGCAGTTTGGGGGTGTCCCTGTGCACCTCCACTGCCCCCCACTTCCTGGTAAACTCTGGTGCACTCTCTCTGACCCTGCTCGCTGCTCTTCTAGGCTAAGTGACTCGGCTCTTGGACCAGGTAGCTGAGATGCCGCATTTCTTTATGAGCAATAAAAACTAACAACTAAAGGAATTCTTAACTAAAATGATAAGCTGTTAATTAATTTTGATGTCTCCATGGGAGGGACCATTCTAGATTATGTGCCTTGGAGGAAGGTCTAAGAAGCCTAAAGAACGGTGCTTCTGTGTCATTGGACACTGCCCTGTCCTCAGCCTCCTCCAGGCCTGAGGAGTGGTGCCAACCGCCCGGGGTCTTTCTGAGGGCCTGCGCTGCAGAGGGACAGTAATTGCTTTGGAAACATCATGGTTCCGCTGATCCTGTGGCTCAGACCGGCCCTTTAAGGGAGAGGTCTAGGGCAAGGTGATGACTGGAGGGACAAATGTGATGGTCACAAGTCACTATCTGATTCTTTTCTTTCCTGTAGGATGATGCCTCCCAGGAGAATAATATGCAAGCTGAGGTAACAGGTAAACTAAAACAGCACTTTAATAATGCGCTTCCCAAACAGAACAGCACCACCACTGGGGTCTCCGTCATCATGGTGAGTGGCTCGCGTGCTCCTGCTGTGGGAAGCTGCCCCGTCTGGCCTGACTGCTGAGCCGACATTGAATCCTTTGAATTAAGTAGCTAAGAACTCCTCTCACATGGAGCTTGGTACTTCATGTCCCTATGTTCATGTGCAGATTGGCTTGGCATGTGGAGGGCACTCATCTGGCCACCCCCAGGCCGTGGGCACTGTGCAGGCGCCAACAAGGCCAAGTCTGCTGGGCCGGGCACCAGCTCTGGGCTCGGGCGTCCGAGGCAGCCACTTCCAGTCTCCCCTCTGCTTTCTCATCTAGAGGGAGACTCCGAGCCCAGCGGGAATTACAGTGTGAGGAAGTAACTCCCTGTCTGCCCAAGGCTTCAGAAAGAGATCATTTGAGAGACAAATTATTCTTTGGAACTTGGGGAAAAAAACAGGCCAGAGTTAAATAAATTTCATTTTTAAAAAAATCAATGTTTTATAAAAGACAGTTTGGGGGCTTTTAAAAGTACACAACAATATAAAAACAATTTTTTTCTGTATTGGCAAACTTTTAGGAGAGGTCAGTAACGATGATGGCCATATTTTTTTCAGCCTTTTTTCTTCCAAAATGTTTCTTAAGGCAGCTTACCTAAATATATAAGCACAGTAGATTAAAATGAAAAGCAGTATCAAAGTAGGTGACGCAAAAGGAGATTAGAGCAGGAAAAAATAAGAATTGAGCCGGAGGTGAGGCCCGTGTACCCCACACCAGCTGTCCAGGCCTGGCCACTCATGAGATTGGGCTGTAGATCAGCTCTGGGTGTCTTTACCGGTCACAGTAGCCACGGACACAGCTGTTCTCCCCCCCACCCCCCGGGAGCAGGTAGGAGAGAGTCCACTCTCTGAGGTGTCAGGCGCTTGAGTTCCTACATCTTGACCTCCCCCGAGACCCTGGGTTCAGACAGCCAGGACTGGGCCACTCCTTGGCCCATCACCCTCCCCCCAGCACAGGCCTCTCACCCTCTGGAAAGGGTTTGTTTTTTTCCTGTCCAGCCAGAGGGGAAACAGTTGCTTATTCTTACAGTGCATGGTAGTCCCGGAACCTAACCTGAGAAGGTGCAAGGTCCAGATAGACACTGGCGGGAAAGCCCACGCCCACACTGCCGACCACACTCCTCCGTGTGGCCCACAGCCTGTATATGAAAAGCTGTCCCCCGGCCTCAGCCCCTGACGCTCTGTCTCTCCCCTCTGCCCCAGGACAGACTGTTGATTTGTCAGCCCTCCCTCTGTATGCCCTTGCAGCCCCCCTGCTGCACCCTGTACCCACACAAAGCCCCAGTTTGCAAACTGGGTGTTTTGATGACTTGTAGGACTTTGGGGGTGCTGCTGAGCCAGAATGCTGGAGAGGTCTCTTGAGTTGTGGCTTCTCTTAGCATTTTAGCAGTGTTTTGCTGAAAACCTAGGAAGTCAGGGTGGTCACAGAATTACAGCCTAACACTTTGAAAAGAACCATCTTGACGAAGCCCCCAGCGTGAGAGCATTTTCAAGTGACTCCCCTAGGAGAACTGGCACTGATTAATGGGAGAAGTGGTTTGCAACCTGGCCGTGCACTGCATCGTAAGGCAGCTTCTGGGAAAAGTTAGAAAAATAAAACATGAGCAATTGGCACTCTCCATATGTACTAAAAACCTTAAGAAGAGAGATTTGTTGCCATCAAAATTTAATAACTGTATTAATTAACAGGGAGAACCTTCACAGCCCCGTACCCAGGGCTTAGAGGAATCCCAGTGACTCAGAAGGTCATTTTTTGATTCAGGGGCTCAAATAGGAATCAGTGGCCAAAAGCCTGTGCGGGTCTCTGTATGAATGGCGCTCAGCAGAGGTTCTGTGATGATTGGCCCTTCTGCCTATGGCGCGGCACAAGCTCTATTCCAGATGAGGACGCTTAGCTCCCCTCAGACAGAACCTACCTTACAGGGTTTACGTAAGGGCAGCATTTTCCACCTTGCTGGTGAAGAAGTTCAGCTGTCAAATGTCAAAGCCCTGGGCTCTAACAGGGTGTTAGTGTGAATGAACAACCCTTTCTTCCTTGTAATTCCGATGGCGAGTGTGAAAGTTGTACGTTTGCGTGCGTTCTGTTGTCAATCTGCGCATGTTGGCAGGGCCCTCTAACCCACGTTCCCTACACAACTCTGCAGGCTGTTCGCTCTGAGGAACTGCTGAATGTCATTATCACACTCAGCACTACAGGGGAGACCAGTCAAGCTGGGCTCTGGCCTGTGAATTTTGGCTTGTCTCCAAAAGTGGTGGCTGGAGAAGGCCTCCTGCTTATCCTCCCCCAACTCAGGACCCGGTCTGGGGCACGGTTGTGTCGGGGAAGCTGGTGATGCTTTTGTGTTGTCGTCCTCACCATTACCTTGTGTCTGTGTGTCTGTCCTTGGGAACAGTTTTCAATGTTTTTATATTGAAAATAATGGTACAGTGGCTCACACCTGTCATCCGAGCACCCTGGGAGGCCGAGGTGGGTGGATTGCCTGAGCTCAGGATTTCGAGACCAGTTTGAGCAAGAGCGAGACCCTGTCTTTATACAAAAAAATATAAAGATTAGCAGGTGTCTATAGTCCTAGCTACTCGGGAGGCTGAGGCAGGAGGATCACTTAAGCCCCAAAGTTTGAATTTGCTGTGAGCTAGGCTGAGGCCATGGCACTGTAGCACAGAGGGAGACCCTGTTTGAAAAAACAAAAAAATGAAACCTCTAAATGGCTCACCCCGTTATCCGTATGTCCTCATAACTAGAATATGTAGGGCTAATACGGTTTCCTGCAGGTACTAGTGAGAGTGGACACAGCGTGTGAATATTTTGAGATTGGTTCTTCAGACAGCTACTGCACAGCTCACAAGCAGAACCTTCCTTCTAGTCTCACCCCAGTGTTCTTGCACAGTTGGGGCTTGAGGCTTCAGGGACAAAATTATAGGATAGGGATTGTTAAATAAAGGCAAAACAAAGTGACATTCATGCTGTTGTCTGCATTTTATTTGACAGTTTGATTTGACAGTTTGAGAGACACCTCAGAATTTCCTTCTTTACCCAGTTGAGACAGTGGGAAGGCCTGAAGCAGAATCCTGGTATTCACCGTGCTGTGCTTCATCGGAGCCCCTCCTAATCCACAGCCCCTGCAGTCGCGTGCTTGTCTAGATTCCTGACACCGCTGCCCAGCTCTTAGCTCCTTTCTGGCGCGGGTCTCCTGTACCTACTGGCGCCCTTCTCAGCCAGCCAAGTGTGCCCTTGGAAAACTGTTTTAAAACATCTCAGCTTGCCACGCTGCCTTCCTTTCTAGATCAGAAGCTGGCGAATATGCAGGGGGAGGATTCCAGTGGTTCTCCTGCTAAAAGCTATTTTCTACTTAGGTAGAAAAAGCCTCTTTTTGTGAATGGCAGCGTAAGACAAGCGTCTTTGTGAAGGCGTTTTGTCCTCTTTTCCCAGCTATCTTTCTAAAGATGAATTTTTATCAATAAGACAGTATAAAGTTAGCCAGCCTTGGGGATAAGAGAGGATAATTTTATTAGAGAAAGCTTTGGTTCCAGAGAGGCTGGGGGTTGGGATTATCACCCTGACTGGCCGTGACATGCAGGCTGTGTCCCCCGAGGGCTCCCCCAGCCCAGACCTGAGGAGGCTGCCCAGGGAGTGGTGAGAAAGCTCGGCCTGTGTCCTCCGGTGCAGACTGGAGAAAGGATAGGTTCCAGAGGACTGTGTTCTCCACTCGGGGGTTATGCTTCCCTTTAAAGGAAAATTGGGGAACTATTCGGGTTTCTTCCCTTAATTTAAGATAGACAAAACTGTTTCACTCATGTTGCTTCTGTTGAAAGTAAGTCTGGTTTCTGTCCCCGCTTCTCTCCCGCTGCCTGCATTGCTTCCCTCTGACTAGGTCCAAGGCGACGGTATGTACTAACCGCACGGCTTCCCTGCTGCACACGATACCTGTTCTCGTGACAGGAAGAGAAAAGGAGAAATAACTGGGGTTACTGTTTCCTCCTACCGGGGAGAGATGTGGTAGGAAAAGCTGCTGCCTGTGTTTCTCACGTTACCTGGGTGGGGCGGCCTCCTCGACTAGGAGCTCAGAAACCTAATTTCTGACCAGGCTTTTCCACAGTTACCGCTTCTCCAGGTCATCAAAATTGGCCTTAGGAATTGCAGAATGCTCAGAATAGAAGAACACTCATTTTATATTTGGCACCAAGTGCCACACAGGTCGGTCTCGGCAAGCCCTGTCATTGATTGCTTTCCTCTCCAGACATTTTTGTTGTTCAAGTCCTGGAAGAATCTATAGTGCATTTTCCCCGAGGGTAGTTAAATTACAGATGACTCCAGACCATCGTCCCTTTTAGCTGGCGGTACCCGAGAACTACAGGCCCCATCACATTTGGACAACCCAGTGAGATGGCAGCTTGATGAGTTTCTCACCAGACAAGTCAGAGATGCGCCAAGAGGGAGAAAAGAAGGCTAGGTCCCACTGTCCAGCCTGGGACGGAAAGCAAGGCAATTTCCTCACTCCGGGGGCTGCTCTCTGCTCCCTGAGGGGCTGAGCAGATTCAACTCCCGGGGAGGTCAGGGGGCAGAACCCTTCACGTGGAGAGAACAAGTGAGGAGGCCGGATAGGACGTAAACAGTGGATGACACGGCTCCCGCGGCTGCCTGGGCCTTTTTTAGATTACACCGCCATAGGGCTGTGAGCGTTACTTACGCGTGTGACCTATGAGGGACTTTCCGACCTGTAACAGAACCTCCTTTAGAAAAGCAAACCGGAAGACCGAGCCCCTCCTTGGGTTCAGTTATTGTCTCAGGATTCCTTTGAGCTTCAGGTCTAGGCGTGGGCAGAGCAGTCCAGATCCAGGCACAGCCAAGCACTAGACAGGACAGTGGGCGCCGAGTTGCTTTTTCCCTGGGCCACCCGCCTGGGTCACAGTAGGAGCAGAGGCCAAGGCCAGCTGCTCCCCAGGGGTGGGCACCCTGCACCGCTGCCTTCACTTCTCTTGGAAGCTCGATGTTATTTCTCCTCTTCTGTTTCCAAGGCCCTGCATGCTGTGTCGCGCTCTCTGGTCGTGGAAGCTGTGACCCGAGGCTGGGTGGGGTGACATGTTGTCTCTGCTGGTTTCTCCCCAGAACACGGCTCTAGATAAGGAGGGGCAGATTTTCTGCAGTAAGCACTGTCAAGACAGCAGCAGAGCTGGGACGGAGCAGGTCTCTCCAGTGCCTCCCGACGCCGAGGAGAGCCCTGTGTCCGGGGCAGCAGCCAGGGCTGCCGCCCCTCCGGAACCTCCCGCATCCCCCTGTCCCCCTGCTGTCACAGGTGGTGAGCGTGCAGGGACCTGGCGCCGCCACCGAGACTGAGCCCTTGCACAGGCCGAGCCGCCGCCTGTGCCACACCAGGAGCCTTTCTCTGTGACTGGGAGCTTGTTGGCCTTGCTGGGCTGCGGGGGACAGGGGCCGGGCGCTCTGGAGCCTAGCGCCGGCCTGGCCTTTCCTGGTGCTCTGGACTCTGCCCTCGGGTTCCTGCAGGTTTCGTAGACTGCGTCGGCTTTGCTGACAGATACTTGGAGTGACTTGTTTTAAATCATCCCTGATTTTAGTTCAATGGACATTTTACAGCCACACCAGGAGAATGTGCAACTTTTATCCAGCGTTAAATGCATTTTTATAGAAACACTTGGATGAATTGAGATCTCTCCCTTATTTAAGTAAACTCAGAGTGTTCCTTTTTGTTTTTTTGAGTTTTGTTTTTTACAAAAGATTTAGGACTGCATTTGTCCCTTCATGGGAGCCCTGTGAGAAGTGTCACGACACCCTCTGCTGAGGGGGGTGAGGGACTGGCTTTCTAATGGAAGAAGCGGACACTGAAGAAGTTTCATCACTGGACATTGAAGCCAGACTTTGACAAGTGCTCCTGGGTTGCCCCTCAAAGCAGCACAGCCATTGGGCTGGGGGTCCAGGCTCGTCTGAGACAGCAGCAGGTGTTTGTTTATACACAGACACAGGAGGAGGCCGGGTCTTCCCCCAGCACCGCGTGTTTCTACCGGCCGTCCCGGTGCCCCTATGACGATATGCTGGCGAAGCCACCCGCGGGGATTCTAGGGAAAGGCTTGGCGCCTGTGGCATCAAGTGGGGCTTCATTTTCAGGCAGCTGCTTGCAGAGCAGTGTGAACACGGCTCCTGTGGGCCCCAGTGTTCCAGTTGTCATCGGAGCTGGGGCGGAAGAGACTTGCCCGAGGCACAGCCAGGACCGGGGCAGGCAGGTGCTCCTGGACATCCTCTGTTAACTCCGGAAGGCTGCTGGCAGTTTTTCCTTTTTGTGCATTGCCCTGCTCTTTTTAATAATTGTACATAATCGGTGTATTTGTTTTACCTGCTCATCTTCTCAGCTGGCGGGCCCTAGGGTTCCTTCCTACTGTTAAATTTTGCCTTTTACAAGTGTACCCAACCTGCAATAAACTTTTCCCTCTTGAGAAAAATTAATCAGGAATCGGGAAAGGTTTCTGTGCTGTTGTCTTGCAAAGGGCACGTGCGATCGAAGCGCACCACCTTGGCCCGGGTTCTGGCAGGTGACAGGATCTGATTTTGTAAAGTCTCAGGGCCACTGTGGGGAAAGCGAAGACTTGGGAAGAATCTACAGAGATGGGTCTTGGTTATAGTTTATTTGATTATGGGTGCAGAAACTCACGGAACAAAAGCTCAAGAACATATACAGGTTACTGATTTACACCAGAGGCATCTTACAGAACCAGCAGCAGAGGGTTAGAGGATGGGGACCCAGGGCAGCTGCTCCCGGTGTCTCTCCGTCTCTGTCCCAGCGGGTATAGTGCCTGGCTCTCTTTCCAGTGCCTCACAGCTTTCCTTGCCAGGCTCCTGGCTTCCGTCACCTCATCACCTCTGATTGCCTGGGGCGTGGGTAAGCCTGGTGTTGTCTCTGTCCCCAATTTCTCAAGGCTTTAAAATTCTAGGGCTTGCAACCCTCTAACTTGGCTCTGAGTCTCCCTTAGAATGAGAAAATTAGACAGGCAACGCAGTGATATTTGGGTTCATGCCAAGCCCTAATCAGTCCAGAGGTAGGTCACAAAAGGCAGATGGGCTTCCGAGGTCCACAGCTGTAGCAGGGATAGGCTACAGGAGGAGTGCAGTTTCAGGAAAACTATGATGCAGGTCTAGAACATTCTGCATGTACCTCTTCACTGGTTAGTGAGCAACATTTTTCATGGCTCTTGCAGGGAGGCGAGTGGGAGAAGGGAAGAGCAGAGACGGGGAAGGAGAGAGGAGGTAGGCTTCTTGGTGTGTGATGCACCTTTTGGGGGCAAGACACAATTATGGGACTTTAGCTAACAAATGCAATCAGTGTAACCTGGTTTCTTGTACCCTCAGTGAGTCCCCAAGCATTAAAAAAAAGAAAAGACTTTTCATAGCTCTCAATAGAAATAATTTTGTTAATGTAAGGGCTGATGGAAAGGAAGGAGAAAAATGAGAACAGTAAACAGGAAGGGCCCCAAACCTCACTCGGTCCCTGGAGCTGTTGTTGAAGACTCAGTGGCCGGAAGAATGGTGGTCACTGGTGTCAGGACGGGAGCACCTTCTTGTCCAGCACTTGCTGTTACCCTCTGAGGAGGGGATGGAGAAAGGAAGTAGCGTGAAGTAGGACAGCATGCTGTCCTTTTTGAATGATTGTAATCCCAAAAGGCACAGTGGTGTTAGAGGAGAGAAAAGAAGAAGTTAAGTAACACATCTAGGGTCACAGAATTAGCAGGAGACAGGGCTGCGATGCAATTTTGGCTTTTCCAACTCTAAGGTACACGTTCCTTTGGGGGTACCTTGTTCATCCAGGGGCAAACCTGACACATCATCTGAACAATGATCCTAAATACTCTGGTACCACAAGAAAATTGTTCCCTTGCCCGTTAATTTAGCTAACATTAAGCTCTGTCTGTTCTCAAGTACAGGTACTTAAATGCTGGGTTCCTCAGATCTTGCACAGAGAGAACTGGCTTGTATATTGTATGTTTATTTCCATACTTGAGCTGGGGATCAGTGGCTAAAGAAATTGACCTTTGAGTAGAGGTAAAAGACGGGAAGTGGTGACCTGATGAGGCAGTGCTGGGCGCCTGCCGGACTCAGCAGTTGGGCCGAGTCCAGCCTCTCGTTTTCTGTCTGTTTTCAGAAAGGTTGCTATGAGAGAAATTCATTGAATATGTGATTTAAAGACATTTGACAAAATTTCCCCAGAATATCTTCATGATAAAATGGTGAAATGTGAATTAAGAGATAGTGGAGACAGTTCAGGACAGACTAACCACATTGAAGAAAGGAAGGCTGATGGAGAAAGAGCTCCAGAGCAGATTGCAACCTCATAGGAATATAATGCAGGGCACATAAGTTAGCACGTTTTACTATCCCATTAAAATTTTTTTTAAAGGAACAGGTGGGCCAGGTGCAATGCTCAATCCTGTAATTCTAGCACTCTGGGAAGCTGAAGCAGGCGGATCACCTGAGCTCAGGAGTTTGAGACCAGCCTGAGCTAGAGCGAGACCCTGTCTCCACTAACAATAGAAATACTAGCCAGGCATTGTGGTGGGTGGCTGTAGTCTCAACTACTTGGGAGGCTGAGGCAGGAAGATTGCTCAAGCCAAAGAGTTTGAGATTGCTGTGAGCTATGACACCACGGCACTCTGTCTGGGGTGAGAGAGTGAGACTCTGTCTCAAAAAAAAAAAAAAGGAACAGGTGGAGTTAATTTTTAGTCTATGTTATTTAGCTTAATGTACCTAAATAAATGCAAAATAATATTTTGGCATATAATCAATATAAAAAAAATCATTGAGACATTTTATATTCTTTTTTTTTTTTGTACTACATCTTTGAAATCTGGTATGTGTTTGCATTTGTAGCACATCTCAATTTGGAGAGACCACATGTGGCTGGTGGCTGCCTCAATGGACAAGCAAGCCAGCCCTAAAGATGGTCCGCAGCCTGAGTCTTTGTTCTGATGCCACCTCCCCCGTCTTACACGAGATGTGAACGACAGGGTAGAAAGAATGTTTATCTGTTGTTTTAAACGGAATGGACTCATTTATAGGGAAGTCAGCAGGCTAGGACACTGATCCAGGCCTGTGGTATGAGGTCACAGTGCTGAGATTCTATCACCTGCCTGTCCAGGGCCTTGATCGACAGTCCGCTTCCTGTGAAAAGTCTGGGTGTGTGGAATACAGTGATCACCAAGTCACCAGGAACCAACAGAGCTGCTTAAATGTCTGCAGCATCTAAAGCTGAGCAACATTGGTGTAACCTCACTGTGTGTGAGAAGCGTGCGTAAGTCGTGGTGGTAGGAGCTGGGAGGCTGAGCTGGGGCTTGACTTCTGTTCTTGGGGCCTTGGCTTGTGTGGTGCAGAGAAAGCAATGCCTGTCAAGGTCAGAGGACAGTAGGAGGGCAGAGTGTTTGAAGCCCTTGGCAGCAAAGTACTGGTGGGGAAATCTGTGAAGCATTAGTTAGAGCCAGAAGCACAATGGCCTGACGCCTTTGGATGAAGAACTGTTCTATAGAAGGGGTGCAGACCGACTTTAGCTGTTCTGATGGTCAGCCCAGGGTCAGCAGGCAGGAGGATTTGAGTCAAAGGTCAGATCTGAGTGCAAAGTCAAAGTAAGATTCTAATAGGAGCAGTGGAGTGACAGAAGCCCGGGTTACAGTAGGAGCAGAGGCCAAGGCCAGCTGCTCCCCAGGGGTGGGCACCAGGACCGCTGCCTTTACTTCTCTTGGAAGCTTGATGTCATTTCTCCTCTTCTGCTTCCGAGTCCCTGCATGCTGTGTCGTGCTCTCTGGTCGTGGAAGCTGTGACCCGAGGCTGGTTTCTCCCCAGAACACGGCTCTAGATAAGGAGGGGCAGATTTTCTGCCGTAAGCACTGTCACGACAGCAGCAGAGCCGGGACGGAGCAGGTCTCTCCAGTGCCTCCCGCCACCGAGGGGAGCAGCTGTTTTCTATAGGAATGACCCATCTAGTTCTTGGAAATGCTTAGATGATGGGCAATAACAATCACAAAAGTTTACAGCTCACAGAGTATTGCCTCTGATTTGAGTATCTCATTTGAGCTGCCTCACAGCCCTGAGACATAGATACAAATATCTGTGTTTAATAAATAAGGAAACGCAAAATAGTTAATAGCTTTTCCAACCTTGCTGGTGCTGCCCTGGCAGGTGCCGTAAAAAAAAACCATCCAATTGGTGGTCGGAGATACGTCATAAAGCCAGGGGGGGGTGAAGGAGATTTTCTACCACTGACAAAGGGGTACAAAATTGAGGAGGCTGATGAGTTATCAGAAGCAGGGGGCCTTAAATGTCAAGAGTCCCGGGGTTATTTAGATCAAAGTCCAAATAAAAAGTCTAATTAAAGAAATCAACGTCTCCAGAGGGAAGCTGGTATGTTCAGCTTTGGTTAGTCTGGGCCCAGGGTGGGGGGACGTTAAGTGTCTATCTTAGGATTTGAAATACAAAATTCTTGAACCCGGGCGGCGCCTGTGGCTCAGTGAGTAGGGTGCCAGCCCCATATGCCAGAGGTGGTGGGTTCAAACCCAGCCCCGGCCAAAAAACTGCCAAAAAAAAAAAAAAAGCAAAATTCTTGAACCCAAAGACAGTCAAGCTGTGGAAAGGGGCTTGCCAGCATTGAAAGGCTGGGGGGAAGAGAAAGGTATATTTGGTACAGAGACCATCATCTTTCCCTCCATGCTCCTCTCATTTTGGGCAGAGCTGGGCACTGGAGGCCTCCAGCATGGTCAGGATGGTTTCATCATAGGAAACCACATGTGATGCCGTGCGAGAACTCGCTGGACACCTGTCAATGTTGGGCCTAGGTATTGTCTTTCAAATGATCCAAGTCTAAAGCTGCAAAGTTGCCAGCTTCTTCCTGCCAGGTATAAGGAAATAACCAGCCTTCCTCACTCCCCCTAAATTGTGGTTTTGGCAAGGAAAAATATTCCTGAACTCGAGACAGAAATAATTCACTTCATGTTTCTGGCTTATGATTGCTGAAGTCTTGGAATTCACAGATGCGTGGATAGTCTGTCATCTGACCTTGCCAGAGAAGCCTGGCTGTTACAAAGGAGACAGCCTGCCTAAGGCCAAACCATCCTGTGTCATCAGGGAGAGGCTGTGATGTGCCTCCCTCTGAGTGATCTGCATTTCTGCTTCTGGAAGCACCCAGGGCTGGGAGTGAGGCGTCACTGTGGCTAACAGTAGTTTTGGATTTATAGATAGTCATGACTACAGAGGACCCAGCAATTGTCCTCAAGGACTCAAGTTTTCAAATCTATCCAAAAGAAAAATACTACAGAGATTTTGCTCACTCCTCTGAGAGGAAATCAAAGAGAACTTTTAAGTGTTTCTTAATCCCCACAAGGATAATATGTGAAGCCTGTGTGATTAACATAGATTAGACTTCATACCCACACAAAGAGGGTGGTGGGTAGGCTGGGCGAAGTAGAAAACCGTCTCCTCCTCCTGTGGTAGGACAGAAATAGCCCAGAGGGGCTCTGGCATATCTGCCCCTCTGTGTGGTTTGTGCAGATTCTGAGATCAGAGTCGTGTTCTCGCCTCCTGTTTGCTCAGGCCTAATTTCATGTGAGGCCATGGAGCTGCCTGCTGCCCTGTCATCTTGCCACACACCAGAAGCTGGTGACGCCACTGCACCCAGCTTAGTGGTGGGTTCCTCAGCTGTTTAAATGAAAGGTGCTCCTGCTTCTTGACCTGTTTGTGTCATTGCCAAGTTTGGGATGTGTGTGTGTCTAGGAGCTCTTGAAATCATATCCAGTAAACATGTATCAAAGCTCCCTAGTGAAACTCCCCACCCCACCCCTGCCTCTGTGGTGTAAGCCGTTCCATGCTGTTTCAGTTCAGGTGTATTTGCTAACGAGGGTACAAAGTGGGTGCAGTCTGGCTGCATCCCGGCCATCTCCTGCAACATCATCCGACTGCTGCATCTCACTGCCCGCTGACCCTTTGGCTCAGCACTGCTGTTGGAGCTGAGTGGAAAAGGTAACTGGGGTTGGAAACCATTAACCTCACATCTCGCATACAACATAGCTGCTTGTGGTTTCTGCGTGGGCCATTTTGAATCTTCCTGTTTTATATGCCAAGCAGATCTGAAGTGTGATGTTTCTTTATGGGGAAAATAGTTCTTTCTCATTGGATTGATTTATAAGAACTATTTTTGGTGGCTATTACTTTGGGGTAAGATGCTCATCTGCAAGTGAGCTGCCTACAAGTTTGTATCAATGTCTTTCAGAATTTCCTGTCTTCTATTTTCTAAGCCCCCTGACTTTCTCTTGGAGATCTCCTGGTTTTTCTTAAAATGACATCATCTCAGGAACTTGATTGGTTATATTTCAGTAAGAAATACATTGTTTTCTTTCTTAATGGTTTATAAAATCATGAATCTTGGTGGAACATTACATAAAAAGTCCCTTATTGGGCGGCGCCTGTGGCTCAAAGGAGTAGGGCGCCGGCCCCATATGCCGGAGGTGCCGGGTTCAAACCCAGCCCCGGCCAACAACTGCAAAATTAAAAATAAATAAATAAAATTAAAAAAAAAAAAAGTCCCTTATTTAGTCACATGTAAGAGTCAGGTCTAGGTCATTTGTGTAAGTCTCTATAAAAGGGGGCGATATTTGCCCAAACAAAGCTTGGTTTCTTTTTTCATTTAGGAGGGTCTCTTACTAGGTGTTAATCAAAAACTATGCCCGAACCAGAGTTCGTCATTTTCTTTCTGAGTAATTGTTTTATTAATGTTTAAATTTAGATTTCCAACAATTCAAGCACAAATGCCATTATTTAATTTTCTTTTTTGTCAGACTGAATTACTCGTTCCAAATATTTGCTTTTAGAGAGTAGCTGAATGTGCAGGGGGAAAGAAAGAGGGACCTCTTTATGTAAGTTGCAATAGAGGAAAAAAATATCATTTTCAACTCAGATTTCACAACATTACAAAGAATTTATTTATGCAATACAGGCCTTTTCTCAAATATTTTTCACAGAATTCCACAGAGCACTCTACTAGAAAAGTAGAATAATACAACACCAAAATAACATTGTTTCTTAATACAAACTTCTAATCAAAAGGAAGGTGGAGATAGTTTTTAATAACAAATAGAAGGTAAAACAGGTGTTGCTTAATACAGCACCCAGTGGCCTCTATCAATCTGGGGAGGGGGTGCCCCAGTGATGGGCCTGCCTCACTATCTGGGCACGGTCACACCACAGGGTGAACTTTGGTATTTTCATTTACTTTGAAAGAAAAACAAAGGTGGTGAGCCCAACAGCACTTCTGTCATTTTATTTTGTTGTGCTTATGAAGATGACAGATCAGGAAAAAATGGTTAACTATTTCACACTTGGTATAACTTAGATCCTTTATATTAACCACACGGTAAATTAAAAAATAGCCTCCCCCAAACCATACGTTCTAGGCCTAAAACATGCTTGAAGAATAATAATAGAAACAATTCATCAAAATGTTTTAAATTACATTTACCATAATTTAAACATTACTATTTAAATCCCAGAAATTTCAGCGCTAAAGAAGCACAACTGTTTCTAAAAATACAGGACCCAAATTACTGCATAAACTTCCCCTAATCCAGTATTATAACTCATTTCCCCAATGTTAAAATCATATATTTCTCAAGATTGCAGACAAATGGGAAATGTTTTTTCATAATATAGCTAGAATAAGTGGGTTTGCTAGCTCCACTGTATGTTTCCATAATAGGTGAAAATAGATTTTTCATTATGACTAAAAATATAGATTTTTTTTAAAACTACAGAACCCAGCAGCCAGTTTTCTGCTTTGCTATTTCCCCCCAAAAAGTCAAGCAAAGTCTACAAAAATAGCAATTAACTTTAAAAAATATTTTGCTGCTTTGAGCAAATTTAAGTTCCATTCAGATGTGATAGCTATTTCTAAGAGAATGATGTCTCAGGTAGGAACTTCTTCTGCCCATCCTGGGCGCAGGGCTGGTGAGCAGCTGTTGCCATCAGTAGCGGGTTTGGTACTCATGATGCCACCGGTTAAAGTCGTTGTAAAACAGAACAATGCTTCCTGAAGCCATGCCAGAAATGATGCACCTGGGAGAAGCACAGAGAGAAGGGTTGTACAATCCTGTGTTTCCATGGGATCTATGACTAAAGGAAGAAATGCCCTCCCCAAATCCAGAAGGTAAAAATAGAAGATGGCATAAAACCTCTCTCAATTTGTGAGAACTAAGGTGCTTTATGACTAAAATGTAGCCCTGAAAAAGCTCAGAGTATGAAATCTGACACTCCACAAGGATCCAAGCCATGGGCATGCCTTCTCATTGAAAGGGCAAGTATAGCCAGTACATGGAGATGAGTCACTAAAACCTGAGGGCTGGTAAGACCTATGCTTTATATAGACATCATAATCAAATGAAGGAATCGAAATCTCAGAGTAACTGCTAATGGAGGAAATAATTCATTCAAGTGACATCTCTGACAGGTACAGAATCCATGATGAATAAGAATATTGGCCATAATATGAACTGGTCTCCTCTGGGGAGGAATATTCTATATCCATCACAATCTGGGTAGAGACCTAATCCTCATAACACAGTGACTTACTGAAATGATCACTAACAACAGGAGCTGCTGTTACTGCTGCTTCTTGCTGTCCTATCTCTGAGAACATGGTGGAGATGGAGAGCAATAAGATGAATAGTTTGGAGCGGCCTTCTTTGAGCTGCTCCTAAGCAGACCCCCATTAGACCTTTCTCAGTGTAGTTTGGGTAGGACCAACCCTTAGAAGCCATATTCAGTATCCTCTTTTGTTCCTCATATCAAAATTAGGAACTAATATGTGTTAACTACAAAAAAAAAAATCAACTAAACACAAGGTGGTAATGAGAAAATGAGGGACAAAACTTTCAGAAAGACAAAATATTAAGAGCAAATGGCAAAAGTCAATCTTTATTTCCTTATCAGTAATTACTTTAAATATAACAAGATTGAACTCTCCAGTCATGGTAAGACAAGTAAAGCCAGTATGTGCACACAAGGGAGGGGGATTTCAACATCATCAGGCATAATTGTCATAAGGAGCATGTACTTGAGCTTGCACAGTTCACTATAGGGTTCACACTTCACAAGGATCTGACACTCCACAAGGGTAAGAATCTAATACCCCTGCTGATCTGACAGAAGGTGGAGCTCAAGTGGTGATATGAGTGATGGCAAGTGGCTGTAAATATAGATGAAGCTTCCAACAAATTCGACAACCTAGAGATAAAATGGACACATTCTTAGGAATATGCAATATACCAAAACTGAATCACGAAAAAATAGAATTTTGTAACCAAAATAATTCCATCAGCAATCAAAAACCTCCCTATAAAGAAAAGTCCTGGATCAGATGAATTCTACCAAACATTTAAAAGAAGAATTAACACCACTGTTTCTCAAGTGCTTTCAAAAAAGCTGAAGAGGAGGGAATACTTGACATCACAGACAAAGATGCTACAGACATTACAGACTAATACCCCTTATGAGTGCAGATGCAAAATACCAGCAAACTGAATTTTCTTAGCATATTGAAAGCATACACATGACCAAGTGGAATTTATTCCAAGAATGCAAGAATGATTCAATGTGTAAAAATCAATATAATACCACCGTCACAGAATGAACCAAAGAACACCACCCCAAACAGTCTTTCCAACAAATGGTGCTAAGAAAACTGGATATCCACATGCAAAACAAAGTTTGACCTGTACCAATATATAGGATGGTCATGAAGTTCATGTGCAATTTATATAGTAACAAATAGAGGCCTGGGAATGGGGCTGGAGATGATGAGGTAACAGGCAAGTTGGAGGTAACTAGAGGGCGGAGAAAGATGGCAGACCTCAAGGATCATTCAGCTGAGCTCTCCTAGAACAACTGGGGAAAAAGGGAGAATCCAGCCATATCTGGCCGAGTCATAGTTCAGGGAGCACAGTGAGGAGGTGGTGAGCTGGATACAGCATATGATCCAGAGCGGTGGAAATCTGATGAATTAGGCAAATGATTGCAACAGGTTAGGATCTGCTGTTTCCCCCTCCCGCCCAAGAGGTCTGGGAAAGGGAGGAAGCCTTTCCGGAGTTTTCAGTTGTTGACGGAAGCTGCATGTTGAGTGGAAAGCTTGGAAGAGTGGGTGGACTCAAATAGTATATAGCAACCAGATTTGAATGCCGGTTGGTGGCTGGTAAGGCTGCCATACTGAGGAGGTCTCAGTGGCCACGGGGCTACCATAGTGGAAAGGTCATGAGAAGGTCTTTCAGGGGGCTAAAGCACCATCAACTTACTGGGATCAGAACTCCACTCTTAGGACAGGCTGAGGGACTCCCACACCCCACAGGAATTGGAGTCGGGGGACTGTGAGACCTGTCCTTGAAGGATTCTTATGAGTTTTAAGATCCCAATCCAGCAGGGTCTGAATGCCAAGGAAACAATCAGGCAATCAGCAAAGGCAACTAAGTTTGGAATAAGGACCACAGAGATTGCTGGTTGTGTTCTCCATTTCCTGAAAAAAACCCACAGCACCACCTAGTGTCCCAGCAACATATTGCAATATACTGTCCTTAAGAGCAAGGGACTTCAGTTTGAAGCAAAGGAGGCAGTGAGAAGTAAAAAGGAAGACAAGGAGGTGAACAAGAAGAAAGAACACATGAAGAGGAAGCAACAGAAAAATTCAGGCAGCATGAAAAACCAAAACAGAGGAACTCCCCCAAGAGACCATGAGGCAGCTACTGCAGAAGACTCCACCTATAAAGAATTAATGGACTTTAAAATATGGATGGTAAAGACAATAAAAGAAATGGATGAGAAAATGTTAAGACAGAACCAAAAGTTGGACAAGAGAGATGTAGAATGTAGAAAGGAGATGGTGGAGCTTAAGGAAATGAAGGAAACAATCAGGGAATGTAAAGATGCAGTAGAAAGTATCAAAAATAGGTTAGACAATGAAGAAAGAACCTCAGAACTAGAGGATAAAAGTTTTCAAGTTAACCCAGGTAGTTAAAGAGGCAGAAAAGAGACAGAAAACAGAATACATGCTTAGAGAACTACAATACTCCATGAAGCATTCAAACATATGAATAACAGGGATTCCTGAAGGGGAAGAAGATTTATCCCAAAGGAATAGAAGCCCTATTAGAGACTGTCATAAAGGAAAACATCCCGAGTTTTACTAAAGACCCTGACACACTGTTCAGATGGATCTCAAACCCTGGGTCATCTCAAATAAAGCCTCTGTAAGACACATTGTAATGAACTTGTCCAAAGTCAAGATGAAAGAAAAAATCCTGCAAGTAGCCAGGAGTATATGCCAACTGACCTACAAAGGCAGAGCCATTAGGATGACAGCTGACTTTTCAACAGAAAACTTCCAAGCCAGAATAGCAGGATCATCAGCATGGTCATCTACCTTCAACATTCTTAAACAAAACAATTTTCAGCTCAGAATTGGGTATCCTACTAAACTAAGCTTCAAAATTGATGGACAAATCAAATCTTTTGTGGACAGACAAGCACTGAGGAATTTGCCACAACAAGACCAGCTCTACCAGTTGGCATTTACTCCTTCCTACTTGCGGGAAATACTTAGACCTATTCTCAAGACTAAACACCACAATGGACCACCAGCAAAGTAAACACCCAGAATCTAAAGGTCAAAACTTAGCTTTCACAGTGGCACTAAGGATAAAACTACATAACTGACTTTCAGAAAATAAGATGAATAGAACCTCACCACATTTATTAATTCTCTCAATAAATGTCAATGACTGTATTCACCACTTAAGAGGCACAGGCTGGCTGACTGGATAAAAAAGCTCAAACCATCTATACACTGTCTCTACAAGATACATCTAGGCCCACAAGGACAAAACAAGACTCAGGGTTAACAGATGGAAATCAGAAGAAAGGAGGGGTTGTAATCTTCTTTTCAGATATAAGCTGATTTAAAGCAATTAAAGTTGAAAGAAAAAGATGGACACTTTATACTGGCCAAAGGAATGATACAACAAGAAGACATTTCTATTTTAAATATTTATGCACCCAACTGACATGCTCACAGATTGATGAAACAGACCTTGATGAGTCTGAGCAATATGATATCCCTTAATTAAACAAAGATACAAAGGACTTAAATGTGACCCTAGAACAAATGAGATTAGAAGACATATACAGAACACACCATCCCAAAGTTAAGGAATATACATTTTTCCCATCAGCCCATGGTATATATTCTAAAATCGACCACATCCTAGGATACAGATCAAACCTCAGCAAAATTAAAAGAAGAGAAATTATACCTTGTATCTTCTCAGAACTCAAGGCAATAAAGGTGGACCTCAACTCCAACAAAAATGTTCATCCTCACACAAAGACTTGGACATCAAATAACCTTATGCTGAATCATAATTGGGTTGAGGAAGAGGTAAAAGAGGAAATCATTAAATTCCTCAAACATAACAATGAAGACACAAGTTATCAAAACCTGTGGAATATAGCAAAAGCAGTCTTAAGAGGGAAATTTATCACATTAGGTGCTTACATTCAAAAAAACAGAAAGAGAGCACATCAACAAACTTATGAACCAACTTATGGAACTGGAAAAAGAACAATCTAATCTCAAACCCAGTAGAAGAAAAATAACCAAAATTAAATCAGAGATGAATGAAATTGAAAACAAAAGTCATTCAGAAAATTAACAAAACAAAAAGTTGTTTTTTTGAAAAAATAAATAAAACTGATAAACCTTTGGCCAAATTAACTAGAAACAGAAAAGCCAAATCTCTAATAACCTCAATCAGAAATGATAATGGGGAAATAACAACAGATGCCACAGAGATACAAGAGATCATCTCTCAATAATACAAGAAACTCTATGCCCAGAAATTGGACAATGTGGAGGAAATGGATCAATACCTAGAATCACACCCTCTCTCTAGACTTACTCAAGAAGAAACAGATCTCTTAAACAGATTGATTTCAAGGACTGACTTGAAAGAAACAATAAAGAATCTCCCAACAAAAAGTCCTGGTCTGGATGGCTTCACACCAGAATTCTATCAAACCTTCAAAGAAGAGCTTATACTCATACTGCAGAAATTATTCCAAAAAATTAACATGTTCCCTGAAGCAAACATCTCTATTTTTCTAGCCAAACATCTCCAAGTTCTAGCCAATACAATCAGGTAAGAGAAGGAAACACATGTCATCCAAATGGGTATAGAGTAGGTCAAACTCTTGCTCTTTGCTGATGATACAATGTTATACTTAGAGAACCCCAAAGAGCCAGCCACATGACGCCTGGAAGTGATTAAAAAAAAAATACAGCAATGTCTCATGATATAAAATCAATGTCTACAAATCAATAGCCTTTATATATGTCAATAACAGCCAAGATGTGAAGCTAATCAAGGACATAATTCTCTTCATAGTAGCTTCAAAAAAATGAAATACCTGGGAATATATACATAACAAAAGAGGTGAAGGACCTCTACAAAGAAAATTATGAAACCCTAACAAAAGAAACAGCACAAGATATTAACAAATGGAAGAACATACCAAGCTCATGGAGGGGAAGAATCAACATTGTGAAAATGTCTATACTACCCAAAGCAAATTACAGATTCAATGCAATCTCCATTAAAATACCATCATCATACTTTAAAGATTTGGAAAAAATAATTCTTCATTTTGTATGGAACCAGAAGAAACCCTATATAGCTAAGGCAATTCTTAGTAATAAAAAAAAAGCCAGGGTTATCACTTTACCAGACTTTTGGCTATATTACAAGGCCACAGTGATCAAAACAGCATGGTATTGGCACAAAAATAGAGATATTGACATTTGCAACCGAATAGAAAACCATGAGATGAAACTAACATCTTACAGCCACCTAATGTTTGATAAAGCAAACAAGAACATACATTGGGGAAAAGAATCCCTTTTCAATAAATGGTGCTGGAAAACTGGATAACCACATGTAAAAGACTGCAACTGGACATGCACCTCTCACCAGTTACTGAAAACCTGTAAAGCTAAGGAAACAATAATGAAAGCAAACAGACAAGCTTCAAAATGGGAAAAGATAATTGCTTATTATGACTCAGACAAAAAACTTGCTAACTGGTATCTGTAGATAACTGAAATTAATCAACAAAGACCCAATAATCCCATATATCACTGGGCAAAAATGATGAATAGAATCTTCTCTAAAGAAGACAGATGAATGGCTAACAAACATGAAAAAATTCTCATTATCCCTGAGCATCAGAGAAATGAAAATCAATACCACCCTGAGATATCACCTAACCTCAGTAAGAATGGTCCACATCACATAGTCTTAAAGCTGCAGATGCTGGCATAGATGTCAGGAGAGAGGAACACTTTGACACTGCTGGTGGGACTGCAAACTAATACCTTTTTGGAAAGAAGAACACTCAACTCAATTTAGACCCCCCCCCCCCCAATTTAATCCTGCAATCCCACTACTGGGCATCTATCCAGAAGGAAACAAAAAAAGTCCTTTTATCATAAGGATACTTGCCCTGGACTGTTTATCACAGCTCAATTTACAATCACCAAAATGTGGAAACAGCCTAATTGCCCACCAACTGAGCAAGGGATTAATAAGCTGTGGTATATGTATACTATGGAATACTATTCAGCCACTAAAAAGAAGGATACATGACATCTTTTGTATTAACTTGGATAGAGGTGGAACATATTCTTCTTAGTAAAGCATCACAAGAATAGAGAAGCAAGAATTCAATGTACTTTATTTTAATACGAAGCCAGTAGATGAGCTAATATTAAGGGGAGGGTCAGGGAAATGAGCAAGTGGGGGGAGAGGTATGGGGATGATGGGGTATGGTACACCTCTTGGGGGTGAGGCACAGTTTTAAGAAGGACTTTATCTAATAAATGCAATCAGTGTAACCTAATTCTTTGTACCCTCAATGAATCCTAAACCATTGTAACCTAATTCTTTGTACCCTCAATGAATCCCAAACAATATAAAAAAATTTTTTTAATTAAAATACATTTCAGAAATACTAAGCAGAATAAAAAAAAGACAAATAGTTGCAACTATGAAACTATAAAACTTTCAGAAGAAAACAGGGAAAAGCTTCATGACTTTGGATTTTGCAATGATTTTTTTGGATATGACACCAAAAGCACTAGTAACAAAATAAATTTGACTTTATAAAAATTAAAAGCTTTGTCATCTAAGGACTATAAAAAGAGTGAAAAGACAGCAGCCCTAGTCATTAGGAAAGTATAAATAAAAACCACAATGGTAAACTACTTCATACCCCTTAGGACAGCAATTATTAAAAAAAAAAACCCAGAATATGGCATTTGTAGCTCACTGGGTAGGGTGCCAGCCACATACACTGAAGTTGGTGGGTTCAAACCCGGCCTGGGCCAGCTAAAAAAACAATGAAAAAAAACCAGCCAGGTGTTATGGCGGATGCCTGTAGTCCCCAGCTACTTGAGAAGCTGAGGCAAAAGAATCGCTTGAGCCTAAGAGTTTGAGGTTGCTGTGAGCTGTGATGCCACAGCTCCTTACTTAGGGCAACAGCTTGAGACTCTGTCTCAAAGCAAAATAAAACAAAAAACCCAGAATACAGCAAGTGTCAGTGAGGATGTATAAGAAGTAGAGCCCTCATTCATGCTGCTGAGAAGGCAAAATGGGGTAGCCACTGTGAGAAACAGTTTAGGGGTTCCTCAAACAGTAAATCAGAGTTACCATATGACTCAGCAATTCCACTCCTGGGTATATACTCAAAAGTACTGTAAACAGGGACTTCAACAGATATTTGCTAAATACTAAGTTCATAGCAGCATCATTCACAATAGCTAAAAAGAGGAAACAATGCAGGTATCTGTCGACAGATGAATGAACAAACAAAACACAGTGTTTACATACAACAGAATATTATTTAGCCTTAAAAAGGAATGAAATGTTGATATATGCTACAACATGGGTGAACTGTGAAAACATGTTAAGTGAAATAAGCCAGGCACACAAGAACAAACAGTGTCTGATTCCACTTACAGGAAGTGCCTAGAAGGAACTCAAGACACAGAAAGTAGAATGGAGACTGTTGAACAGGTAGGGTATCTGGAAATGGATGGTGATAATGGTTGGACAACGTTGTGAACGTAGTAAATGCCACTGAATTTTTCAACTAAAAATGGCTTAAATGTAAAAATAGGAACTAAAATCAGTGACTGTATGTTAAGTGGAAATAAGATGCCAGGTAAAGATTATCCTCCCCAAATTCACCACTGGGGAGGTCAGCCATATCTTGCAGTGAAATCTCTGTAGGCAGGCCCGGGGCCTGTGGCTCAACGGGCTAAGGCACCAGCCACGTACACCTGAGCTGGCAGGTTCGTATCCAGCCTAGGCCCGCCAAACAACAATGACGGCTGCCACCAAAAAATGTCTGGGCGTTGTGGCGGGCGCCTATACTCCCAGCTACTTGGGAGGCGGAGGCAGGAGACTCACTTGAGCCCAGGAATTGGAGGTTGCTGTCAGCCGTGATGCCACAGCACTCTATCCAGGGTGACAGCTTGAGGCTCTGTCTCAAACAAACAAAAAAAAAATGAAATCCCTGTAGGCAGAGACAGAGGCATTTTATGTTAAATATGTTTATAGCTGTTAAATTTTTTTTTTACCAAAAAAATGTACTTTAAAGAAATACAACAAGCTTTACAGCAATTTAACTGGAGCCCTTTCTATTGAAATCCTGTCTATTCCTTGAGAACTCAGACTTTGTCCAAGAGTATCGATGTCATCAGAAAGAAAATCACACTTTTAAAGAGTTCTTAGAAACCCAAATATTCATTGATTTTTTTTGATCGTGAAGGTGAGCCCTGAGTCAGAAATGCCTGTAGTGTTTCAGACCACCGTTGGTAGCAGCATTCATTACCTTTGGTCGTACGACAGAGCCATGGCCCGGATTCCAGCATCGCAGCCTGGGTAGGCAAAGAGCTGCTTGAGGTCTGCTACGTGCCAGACCATGACCACACCGTTGTCTCCTCCTGTGAGCAGGTATTGCCCGTCCCGGCTCAGCTGAATGGCCTGTGGGACACAGCAACATTCAGTAGAGATGTGGTCTAGGGAACTTCAGTGCCCACCCTGTGTTTGATTCATTTCTACGCTACGCCAGCTACTGTGGTGCAAAGAGAAGACAGAGAGGCCTGAGGAGTATTAGGAAACCATAAACTGTAGACCTGCCTTTTTTCAGAAGTCAAATGGACAAAGTTAATAATGCATGAAATCTTGTTGGTTTTGGTTTTTAAATTTTTACTCTTATAAGGATGAGGTGTTTCTACAGATGCTGCTGGAATGGTGTGTGCTATGGACTAGGACCAGTACTCTCAACGAGGAGCCCCCAGCGTCTCTTTGGTTGTATCATGGACATGCAAAGCCCATTTTGTGTCAAGGTTTGGCAAACACTGCCAATTGATCTCACGTCCCCTCTGACACCCAGGAGGTGGCCTGCAGCTTTGGTACCTTCACTGGGCCTGCTAAATTTTGACAGCAGTTGGGAAAAATACCTGGGAGAGAGTTATAACTTCCACGGTGATTAAACCCCAGGCTAAACATCTTCTTGTCCCAGGATTGAGTGCTCCAGCCTGTCACTTAGTTGGCTCTAGTCTATGGCTACCTATCTTCTCCCACCAGTGCTGAACAGAGGTACGGATGGACTATGCTCTTTGATCCTGTGAAATGGACACCCACAAATGAAAGCTTCTACAACCGCAAACTCCTGGGCTCAAGCGATCCTCCTGCCTTAGCCTTCTGAGTAGCTGGGATTATAGGTGCCTGCCACTATGCCCAGCTACTTTTTCTATCTTTAGTAGAGATGTGGTCTCATTCTTGCTCAGGCTGGTCTCAAACTCCTGAGCTCAAGGGATCTGCCTGACTCAGGTTTCCAGAGTTCTAGAATTATAGACATGTGCCATGTCTAGCCTGATTTTACATTTTTTTTTTTTGAGACATTGTCTCACTTTGTCCCCCTGGGTAGAGTACTATGGTGTCACAGCTCATAGCAACCTCAAACTCTTGGGCTCAAGCGATCCTCCTGCCTCAGCCTCCCTAGTAGCTGGGACTACAGGTGCCCATCCCCAAACACCTGACTATTTTTTTGAGAAGGGGTCTCTTTCTCGCTCGGGCTATACTCAAATTCCTGAGTTTATGCAATCCACCTGCTTCAGCCTCCCAGAGTGGTAGGATTATAGGTGGGGAGCCACTG
>CAUYON010094051.1:0-22051 GCA_963573935.1 Arctocebus calabarensis | reverse complement strand
CTGATACCACAAAGGCATGCAGCCCCGAATGCCAGGCGGGCAATCTTTTTATATTATTGTTCTTGCGTGGTCAGCAAAAGCAAGCTAGCGTCATACAGAAGCTAATCATAGCAGTTAAGCAGGGTCGCAGGGTGGGGGTACATATTTGCTTATAAATCATAAGATACATCACAAGTACATTACTTCATGGTTCATACATAGTTCAGGGATACAAGGAACGGGCAACTTCATGGTTCATACATAGTTCAGGGATACAAGGAACGGGCATAGGAGTTGGGTAAGCTTCCGAGGAACTAAGGACGTGTACCTCCCTGCTTACCTCTTCTCCGGAATCTGGCTCCTCCACCCTTGTAGGGGTTGGGGCCGAGACACAAAGCTCTTCCTCTTTGAAGGGCTATGGGTTGGGGGATTAGGGGCTGGGATAGGGGGCTAGTGTAGGGGTGGGGGGCTTAGTTGTTACACTGGAATATGCTGCTCTTTAATCTAGCTAACTTGTGTTCATCCTTCAAGACTCGCTAGTCTCTAGAATTGGCCGCCCTGTTCATGCCCAGACTCTGGATGGGGTTTGATGTTCACGCCCTCTGCTTACATCTGTCAGGGCACTTTGCCCTGTCTTCTCCAGGAAGGTGGTATATGTGGTATTCAAGGGAATATGTGGAATTGGCTACCTGGGGTAGAATGCCTGGTTTGCATGGGAGAGTTGAAAGAAGTTAGATGCGGAGTGCCTCAGCTGTAGTTCTTGGGTACAAACAACAGATATAGACTTTGGTGCCTAAGTATGAAGCTGACTACCCTGAAGCCATTATCTGCTTAAGAGTGGACCCCTGGCTTGGCGCCTGTGGCTCAGCGGGCTAAGGCACCAGGCACGTACACCTGAGCTGGCGGGTTCGAATCCAGCCCCGGCCCACCAAACAATAATGACAGCTGCAACCAAAAAATGGCTGGGCATTGTGGTGGGCGCCCACTAGTAGTGGCCCCAGCTACTTGGGAGGTGGAGGCAAGAGACTCGCTTGAGCCCAGGAATTGGAGGTTGCTGTGAGCTGTGATGCCATGGCACTCTATCTAGGGTGACAGTTTGAGGCTCTGTCTCAAAAAAAAAAAAAAAAAAAGAGTGGACCCCTGTGTAAGCGTCCTAGTCATGTAGCCAGCCTTTGGCTGTACCTGGGCAGGGAGAAGGTCAATGAAATCCCATTGGCTTCTGTAGGAACAATGAGATCCTACTTCCTTTCAAAGCTGTCCACAATATGGGATTCTCCAGAAGGGAGATCCAGGTGTTAACATAGGGGTCCTCAAACTACAGCCTATGGGCCACATGTGGCCTGCTGAGGTTGTTTATCTGGTCCGCTGGGTGTTTTTTGCCTCTGCTGCCTGTCCTGTTTAGCAGCGGACTCATCCTGGGCTGCAAAATCTGTTAGTGGAAAAACCATTGGTTGCATTCCCAAACAAAACGTGTGTGTGGATTCACTGGAAAAGTTGCAAAAGGAGTTCCAATTTAGATTTAAAGAGCTTCATCTCCATGAACAGGACATACAGCTTTTCCATGACCCATTTTCTATTGACATTGAAAATGTGGAGATCAGTTCCTGAAGTCGCTGCCCTGGCCGCCCCTCTGCCAGCGTCTCCGGCAGGTGGGAATCAGGCACTGATGGGTGGTGAGGGCAGCCGAGTGCTCCTGTGGCTCTTGCTCCGGCTTTGCATGCGAGCAGCGGCTTTCTGGCTTCTCCATGAGGTTGGCCTGCGGCACCCAGATGCTCTAAGAACGTTTCCACTGTTGCTCAGAGGACACACGCAGTGGCATTCAGAATTCCTGGAGAATTGCCTTTGTGAGAAGCTGGAAGTATTTCTTTAAATTCCTTCTCTTAGTTTTTCAAAGAAACATCAAGAAACCATGAACAACATTAGTAATGAAGAGTTTGACTGCCACTTGCTTGATGAAGGTTTTACTGTCAAGGACATTCTGGACAAAAAAAATCAGACTTTTCCTCTTCTAATCATAAGGATGCCTTCTATATAGCAGACCTCAGAGATGTTCTGAAGAAACACCAAAGATGGCTAAAAGCTCTTCCTCATGTCACTCCCTTTTATGCAGTCAAATGTAATGACAGTAGAGCCATTGTGAAGACCCTTGCTGCCATTGGGACAGGATTTGAATGTGCTAGCAAGACTGAAATAACATTTGGTGCAAAGTCTCAGGGTGCCTCCAGAGAGGGTTATCTACGCAAATCCTTATAAATAAGAATCTCAAATTAAGTACAATGCCAATAATGGGGTCCAGATGATAATTTTTGACAGTGAAGTCGAGTTGATGAAAGTTGCCAGAGCACATCCAAAGGCCAGTTGGTTTTGTGGATTGCCACTGATGATTCCAAAGCAGTCTGTGGACTCAGTGTTAAATTTGGTGCCACCCTCAAAATCAGCAGACTTCTTTTGGAACAGGCAAAAGAGGTAAATATTAATGTCATTGGTATTCAGCTTCCACGTAGGAAGTGGCTGTATTGGTCCTGAGACCTCCGTGCAGGCAATCTCTGATGCCCACTGTGTCTTTAAAATGGGAGCTGAGTTTGGTTTCAGCATGTGCCTGCTTGATATTGGTGGTGGCTTTCCTGAATCTGGGGATGTGAAACTTAAATTTGAAGAGATCACTGGTATAATCAACCCAGCATTGGACAAGTACTCTCCATCAGACTCTGGAGTGAGAATCATAGCTGAGCCAGGCAGATATTATGTTGTATCAACCTTCACACTTGCAGCTAATATCATTGCCAAAAAAAATTGTATTAAAGGAACAGATAGGCTCTGATGATGAAGATGAGTCCAGTGAACAAACCTTTGTGTATTACATCAATGATGGGGTATATGGATCATTTAATTGAATCCTTTATGATCATGCTCATGTAAAGCCTCTTCTGCAAAAGAGACCTAAACCAGATGAGACCTAAACCAGATCCAGCATATGGGGACCAACATGAGATGGCCTTGACAGGATAGTTGAGCACTGTGACATGCCAGAAATGCATGTGGGCAACTGGATGCTCTTTGAAAATATGGGTGCTTACACCATAGTTGTTTCTTCTATTTTCAATAGATTCCAGAGGCCAACTACTATGTGATGTCAGGACCTATATGGCAACTCATGCAGCAAATCCAGAACCCCGACTACCTACCCAAAGTAGAAGAGCAGGATGTTGGCACTTTGCCTGTGTCTTGTGCTTGGGAAAGTGGAAGGAAATGTCACCCAGCGACTTGTGCTTCAGCTAGTATTAATGTGTAGATATCATTTTGTAGCTGTTAACTGCAAGTTTAGCTTGAATTAAGGGATTTGGAGGGTGCATTTAATTTAATTATTGCTAGTTTTGAAATGTCTTTGTAAAGTAGGGTTGGCACAGAGGCAGCAATATGTAAGATTAGGAGATGGGGGTCACACTTATCTGTGTTCCTATGGAAACTATTTGAATATTTGTTTTATATGTATTTTTACTCACTTTTCAGACATGCTGTGAAAGAGCACTCCTCCGCTGCTAAGCAAGCATTTGTAGCTTGTACAGTGGCAGAATGGGCCTAAAGCTTAGTGTTGTGACCTGTTTTAAGAATAAAGTATCTTGAAATAAAAAAAAGAAAGAAAATGTGGATACAATTTACCTAATAGAACTGGCTGAACTGCAGAATTGTGACTTTCTGAAAGATGCATTCAAGTCAAGCAGCTTTCCTAATTTCTATGCATCTCTCCCCTCTGAGACATATCCTAATCTCAGGAATCATGCACTCAAAATGGCAACCATTTTTGGTAGCACTTATGTCTGTGAACAGACTTTTTCCAGAATGAAACATCTGAAATCTCCAACCAAATCTAGACTAACTGATGCACACTTGCATCACTTGTTATGACTAGCAGTGACAACTATGGAATTGGACATTGACCATTTCATTAGCCCATAGTTCCCATTGAAATACTGGTAAGTTTGTTGATTTAACTTTATTTGTTCTTCATTTTAAATATTGTATTTGTTCCCGTTTTGTATTTTTACTTCAAAATAAGATATGTGCAGTATGCACAGGAATTTGTTCATAATTTTTTTAAAAACTATAGTCTGGCCCGCCAACTATCTGAGGGACAGTGAAATGGCCCCCTGTTAAAAAAGTTTGAGGACCCCTCATCTAGAGGGACAGACCTGCTCAGATTTCAGATCAGTTCCCACCCCCACTCCTCAACACCACCCCCCAACAGAAGCTGTGGGAGATGGCAGTGGCTTCCCAGTTGTCCAGAGCACTCTACCATCCCCATTTGTGGTCTCTCTCCCTGGATGCCCAGTCTCCCTGTCATCTGCTCCACACATTGACTTTCCTCCTTCCTTATCTTTTCTGCGACTGGTGTCCTGTGCCTACATGAAGCTGCCTCTGAGCAGGATCACCAAATGCCAGAGGCTGGTTGCTTCTCTCTGACTTTCCCAGGGGTGGGTGCTGAAGAGGTGCCCCTTATCTACCATCTTGAAAACGCTTCCTGTTTCTTTGTTTTCTTTTTTTTTCTTTCAGGAAATGCTATTATTATCACTGTAAGGTGCAGAATATAAGCTATTTATAATTTTGTTCTGTGCTATAGGAACAAATCTATCTTAATTTATCTTGGCTCTTAATTTATCTTCAGATCTTGGCTTTTAATTTATCTTAATTTTTAAAAATATATAAATGATATTACTATTTTTCATAACCATTTTGTATTATACTTTTTCTCTTGTATATGTTAATATTTTTATTATGCTGAAAAACTTACTTAAACTTCTCAGCAGCTAATGATTAGATTTTTGTTTCTAATTTGTCATGTGTTGTCAGTTATGTTCCTTGAATTCTGTTTCTTCCAGAGCAGTTTACTTTAACTTTCTTTTGTCAACTGCCAAGTTTTAGCATTATTTCAAATATGCACAGTGTTTATTTTGCAGGGAAGAATAAATTACTACAGCAGTTTTATCTACATCTCTATAGCTATATATTTATCTAAAGTGATGTTATTATATTATGGACATAAACTATATAAGACTTCCCATGAAATACAGCACTTACTTATAGGCTTCCGTTTTGTCTTACTAAATGGAGTAACTTTTTTTTTTTTATGTGTCTGCAGCAAAAATGCCTTCAAAAATGGCAAGGCTTAGATTAACATAGTATGCTTTTCTCCTTAAGGCAGGCTTCGATAAACTAATCCAGGTTCTGTGATCTTCCCATGAAATATATTAATTTTCAGACTAACTGTTCTACATCAGAGAGGCAATAAATATAGCAAGTGAATAAAGAAGATCTTGACTTTGAAGTGAGAAAGCCTTGGGCACATACCCTCAATCTTCTTGTCAACTCTATAGATTTAGGCAATTTCCATAACTTTTCTAAGCCTAAATTCATCTATAAAATTTTATTTAAAAACTACTTAATTACATTGCTTGCTGAGAGAATTTTATGATAAAATGAATGGTAATCTGGGCATATTCTAAATCCTCAATAGGCTATTTTCTATCAGTATTTTGCTTTGGTATTAACATTGTTCCATCCAATTTCTCTGCAGAATATGCTGATTTCAACCCACTAATTTTTTCATTTTCAGGTTTCGATATTACTTTAACTAAAAAATTATATGTTAGCTGCTAGCATTCTTTAATGTATTAAAAAGAATGGTATTTAATTCTAAAACATCATTGTTCTGACTTCTGCCACAAATTGAGAAATTTCATACACTAACCTGAAGAGTTATACCCTAAATATACCTATCTTAGAACAAGAATTTCTAATTTATAAAGGATTAAGTTGATCCTAGGTGGTGATGTTTTATAGATTCACTGTTTTCAGTAGTCAGCGTTCTCTTTAATAAGCCAAAGGAATTAAGTAATAAATTAGAAATGGAGTATAACGTAATTGGAAAGAGATTATTCAACATTGTTTACTCTGTACAAATGTGTATTTTTGCAAGGACAAATAAATTATTTAGGCAGGTTGTCTTATAAATCTCTCTATATTTATAGCTATACCTTTATCTATGTGATTTTATTATATAATAGTTATAAATTATATAAGACCTCTCATGAAATACTGTTCTTAATGATGGCCTTCCTCTTTTTCTAGCTGAATGGAGTAACTTATTAAGTCCACATTGTATTGAAATTTTCAGAATCCATTCCAAATAAACAAAATTTACTTTTTTGTGGCAGATGAATTAAAATTCTATGTCAGAAGTCATACAATGTGCCAAAGGGAAGAGAGACTATATCAATAAGAATAGATCATACTGTGGTAACCTTATGAGATACCAAAGCTTTGACTTAAAGTAATACAGGCTTGTTTCTTGCACATGTGACAAGTCTATAGAAGATTAGCAGTGACTCTACTTCATATAATATTCACTCTGGAACCCAGGCTTTTGCCCACCTTCTGAACATAAATAATCATTATGGCAAAAAGGAAAGAATGCAGGATTACATGTGATCTTTTAAAGATTCTGCCCATGTTAATGCACTTCGCTTCCTCCTTTCATTCTGTATTGACTAAGATAGGGTCAAGCCTAATGTCAACGGAGGAAGTAAATACACATGATTAATATGTGTACAATTGATCACACTGGGCATACATTTCTCTTATAATATACCTTGTATGGCTCATTTGCATTATTTCATATCATCCTTATACCAATCTTGTGAGGACAAAGCATGTGTAATTATCTCAATTGTATGATTAAAGTTTATAAGCTTATATGCTTTCAAGAACTCAGAGTCTGAGAAGACAGGAGAATAGGAAGCATTTAGAGTCTATCTCTCCTCTAACACAAAAAACGGTCCTTGAAGAATCCAACACAAATATTCTGAAATTCCAGAATCAGCTGAAGGCTTACAACCTCTCCCATGAAGCTTGAATTAATTTCCAGTTAATTTCAATCAATTTCAGCTTTTAAGTCAGAAGCAGCTACCCATTCCCCATTTCCCAGCCTAAAGACAAACACATATTCTTGATGCAGCTTGCATGTCACTTGCAAGAATTTAGGGTGGGTAATAGAAACCCTCGCATGTTATTCTGATAGTTGGTTGCTGCTTATAATCATGCAGGAGCAGGCATAGAGGCGAACAGCCATTTTGCACACCATCCCCACTGTTGTAAGCGACTCTCCACCTAGTGGAAATGACTTATTATATATCTCTCTATATCTTTATCTCTATCCCAGTGCTAAAGGACTTCCTCCATTCATTTTTTTTCTTTTCCCACTTTTGAGAAGCCAGTCATTAAAGACAAGTAGTATATTCCAAAGCAACTATATATATGGGGAAAAGTAGAAACTCATTGTGCTTGCCCAGGGAAAGATGCAGGCTTAGACAAAAACTAAGACTTTGAGGTCACACCTCAGGCTTATCTTCAGCATGTAAAGAGACTACAGCAATTCACAACAAAACAAAAGCAAAAAATAGCAAGCTGTAGTAAAGGAGAGGAATCTGTCTCCCAGCATGATGAACACATTACCAGACAAGGGTCCAGTTTTCAAACAATCACAATGCACACAAAGAAATAAGGAAGTATATGGCTCATTTCAACGATAAAAGTAAACTGACAGAAATTGTCCTTGAGAAAGACCAGATGGCAGATGAACACAAAGATTTTTAAAACAATTATTTTAAAGATGCTCAAAGTTCTGAGAAAGGCATGTGGAAAGTCAAGCAAATGATGCACATACAAAATGGAAATATTAATAAAGAGGTAAAAAGCAAAAATAAAACACAAAAATTCAGATATGAAAATTATAATCACCAACATGAAAAAATTCACTATATAGAGATTCAAGTCACATTCTAGCAGGCAGAAGAAAAAGATCAGTTATTTTAAAATAAAACAATTGAAATGATCAAGTGTGAGAAACAGAAAGAAAAGAAGATAGAGGAAAAGTAAACAGAGCCTAGAAGATCTCCAAGACATCATCAAGCAGGCCGATATATAAATGAAGGAGAAGATATAGAGAGAGATAGAACATTCAAAGATGTTATGGCTGAAAACTTCATACATTTAAGAATAAGAACGAAGTGGTGAAAGCTGTCAAAGGTGTTGCTTCACTGAGGACAATTAAGACTAATTCAAATTTGACTAGGGCCTGTATGAAGTATGGAGAAAATGACCTGGATTGAAGAGCAAACACAGAATCATATCCCTCTCAGCATCATAACAATAATGACCAAAGCAAAATGTTTATTTTCAATGTTGAACAAAATGCTGGACCCAACTATGATGTATCTCATTGATTGATTTGCATATGTTGAACCATCCTCATATCCCTGGGACGAATAATTTAATGGGTTGTTGAATTCTGTTTGCTGGAGTTTTCTTGAAGATGTTTGCCTTTGTGTTCATCAAAACTATTAGCTTGTAATATCATTGATGAATGATCTTTTGAAATAGTTTAAGTATTATTAGAATTACTATTTTTTTGAATGCTTGGTAGAATTCAGCAGTGAAATGATAAGACTTTTCTTTGATAGGAGACTTTTTATCACTGCTTTTATCTAAATATTTGTTATCGGTTTATTCATTTTGGATTTCTTTCTGGTTATATGAGGTTAGGAATTTGATAGGAGACTTTTTATCACTGCTTTTATCTAAATATTTGTTATCAGTTTATTCATTTGGATTTCTTTCTGGTTATATGAGGTTAGGAATTTAGTTTAGGAATTTTTCCAATGTGTTGGCTCACAGTAGTAGCTAATGATCTTATAGGTTTCTGTAGTGTTAGTTGAAATAACTCCTTTTTGTCTTTGATTTTATTTATTTGGATCTTCTCCCTGTTTGCCTTAGTTTGGCTAATGGTTTGTCAATATTGTTTTTCTTTTCCAAAATCTAACTTTTAATTTCATTTACTTCTGATTTGATCTTCATTATTTATTTTCTTCCCCTAACTTCGGGTTTGGTTTGCTTCTGTTTTTCTAGTTCTTTGACCTTCAAATTAATTTGGTTTATTTGAAACCTTTCTACTCTTTTGATGTAGACACTTATTGCAACAAGTTTTCCTCTAAATGCAGCTTTTCCTCTATTTCATAGGTTTTGATATGTTTTTAATTTATTTTCATTTGTTTTGAGAATTATTTTCATTTTCTTCTTAATCTCTTTATTGATCTACTGATTTCTAATTTTATTCAATCATGATCAGACTTGGTATAATTTCAATTTTTAAAAAATATTTTAAGATACATTTTATAGCCTAACTATGGTCTACTTTAGAGAATGATCAATGAACTGAGTCAAAGAACCTGTGTTCTATAGTTGGTGGATGAAACATTCTGTAAATATTGATTTTCTTTGTGATTACCATAGAGATTACATTTAACATCCTAAAGGTATAACTCTAATTTGAATTTACACTAGCTATCTACAATTACATGCAGAAATTCTGCTTATTTAAACTATGTCTCCATACCTTTCATTTATTAATGTCCTAAAATTCCATCTTTGTATATTGTGTTTACAAAAAGTATACTAATGTTGTTTGGATGTCTTAAACTCTTAAATTATACAGAAAACAAAATGTGCTTACAAATAAACAGTCACCTTAATATTAGCTTTTAGACCAATTATTAATATATTACTTTACTTTCTGTTGGGAATATTATAATTATTCTTGTATAGTTATTTGAAATATACAACAAATTATTATTAACCATGATTTCATTGCTATCAGATACTAGAAATTATGTTTTCTAAATAACTGCATTTTTGTACTCATTAACCAACTTTTTTTCATCTACTCTCCCCACTTCCCTTTCTAGCTACTGGTAACCACTAATCATTTAACAAATGTTTCAGATTTCTGAAAAACATTTCTATTTTTAAATTTTCTGGAAAAGTGTCCAGTCAATTAAATAGTTGCATAATTGAAAATTTAGAAATATCTTTATGACATACACCAAATAGATGGCAACATGTGTAGAATACCCAGTAATAATATACTTCTTCTAGCTTAACATAGCAAAATAATCTCAAATACAATCAAAGAATATAGATTATTGTCCTTTGAAAATTTATCATTCTTATTTTGAGATTTTTTTTCTCTATAAGATGGTTTAGTTAAGATAGTCTTCGAATATTTTATAAATATCATTTAAATAGTTTACATTTATTTATTAATTTAAAATTTTATTTATTTTAATGTTAATATTGTATATATTTTTCTTTAATATACATTTTATTTATTTTTTTACAAAGATTATATAGTTGAAGCAACAGTCTGTTTCTGCCTATAAGGTTAGCTCTAGGTAGAACTGAAGAAACTAACCCAAACTTGCAGGGTCAAGCGTGGCTTTGTGGGAGAGTCCATGTCACAGACAAGGAAACAGCAAATGTAAAGTTCTAGAAGCCAGAGAATTTAGTAAATAAACAAAGAAAAAAAAAAAAGACAGGGAAGCAATTGAGTATGAGTAGAGAAAAATAAAAAAAGGAAAAATTAATGTTTCTCTTTGATATTCACCCAGTTTACCTTTACATTACAAGTAAACCACAAATTTGGAAAAGTAACAAGAAAAACCCACGTGTCAAGCTTGTTAGAGGTCGCCAACATAAGACTGTTTCCACCTCTCACCAAAATACAATAAAGATTGATTGAGATAAAAGCTAACTTCTCCTTTTTTCAGGAGTGAAGTCTGCCTTCCAAGAGAAGAAGATAGGAGGCCTTAAATGGTAGGGTAATGAACAAGAAACAACATGGAACAATGGTAATCATTCTTGCCATGAATATGTGCCTGGTACATGGAAAAACAAGGACAAAGAGTTTAAATAACTTGCCTAAAACTGCATAGATGAGCCAGAATTTGGACCTTAAACTTAGTCCTGTGTTTGCATCTGGACTCCACTATTCCTCACTTGTGTAGTTCTGAGTAAATAGCTAACCTCTCTGTGCATAACTTCTTTCATATTAAAAATGAGAATGGCTTCAGAGTCTGTAGCACAGTGATTACAGTGCTAGACACATGCACCGAGGCTGGCGGGTTTGAGTCTGGCCCAGGCCTGCTACACAATGATGACTTGTGGCCGGTGCCTATAGTCCCAGCTACTTGGGAGGCTGAGACAAAAGAATCGCTTAAGCCCAAGAGTTGGAGGTTGCTGTGAGCTGTGACACCACAGCACTCTACCAAGGGTGACATAGTGAGACTCTGTCTCACACACACACACAAAAAATAGATGATGAAAACAGGGCAATTGAGATGTTGCCACATTTTACAATAAATAAATAAACAAATCAGTATCTTGGAGCAAGAAAACCCATATTAGACTCTCAGATTTCCTAGTAATACCTGACTATTTGTGAGAAACTCTCCAACCCTGAAGAAATCTCAATATCTTCACTTCTTAAGTTAAGAAAACACTAGATGAAATCTCAAAGGTTCAACAATATAAAAGTTTATTGCTCATTTACCTAAAATCCAGAAAAGCTTCTAATCAGTAGTCCTAGTCTAAAAAGAGTCTCAAGATTCTTTCTTCTTGTTTTTTGACTGGGCGTGGTAGCTCACGCCTGTAATCCCAGCACTCTGGGAGTCCCAAAAGGGTGGATTGCTTTAGCTCAAGAGTTTGGGACCAGCCTGAGCAAGAGCGAGACCCCCATCTCTAAAAAAAAAAAAAAAAAGGATCTTTCCATTTTGTAACAATACCAATGTCTTGCTCCAAAGTATTCCCTGGTATTTATCTCCATTATACTCAGACCACAAACACAGAGGCTGATGTTAAGAGATTTTTTAAATTGTACACAATACTCAGTGATTAGAATTCAGTCACGTGGCCATTCCTGGCTTCCATAGTGTCTTCTGCATGTGGTGGGGCTTTGTTCCTAGGAAGAAAAGGTAAGAGGCTTGATGTTGGCCAGAAGTCTCCACCACAAAATGTGCATGTAAAAATTCATTTTTTCACAAATTACTCATTAGTCATTGTTATTGTGATCTCAAGCCTTCAGGTCCTTAAGAAATACCCCATTTTTAAACCTGTGCATAAAATTCAAGAATATTAACCTTTGTAGAGCTATCTAATATGGAGACAAAGTGAGCATTTCAGTAAAGAAAAATGTAAAAAGAAAAGTGATATATCTGAGTAGACAGCTAAGTGGCATCTCTCCAGAGGAAAATGTCTTTATTTGGCTAAGCTAAGGTTAAGTAAGTTCTCAGAAAGAATTCCAAGGCAAGAAGTGTGCCATATAAAAGAACTGTTTGCCTCTTTTATTATACGTTATCCCCTTTGTATTCTGAATACTACTCGGTGATCTAATTAAAGCTTGCAAAGAGAAAGGAAGAAAAGGGAGAATTTATTTCACCATATAATTATTGTTTAACTGAAGATCATTTTGTTAATACATGAAAAAACTATGAATAACTTTTCACATACTAACTGAAACGCTCCAATTGAATCAATATAAAAAATGGATATGCACACCCATATGCCTAATACAGAGACAAAAGTATTACCTAAACTATTTAATTGGCTGAGCATTTTCTGACTCACTAAGAAATTATTTCATAAGTTTGTGAACTTGGCACTGGGCACCTACATTGGCAGCACTGTACAAATCCTTGGTAAGGGTTCAAAGCTTGCCATATCAGTGCTTTACAGCTGTGTTCCTGAGGATGTGTGGTGGTGTCTTGCTGAGTGGCAGTCATTATTTTGCATGCCATTGCAAGAGTTGGAGCTTGAACTAGTGCAAAAAGTAAACATTAAATTTCCTGTTAAATTTGGTAAGAATGGAAGTGAAATTAGGAACACAGTAGTCAAGTTTATGAGGATAACGCCATGGAGAAAATGGCAGTGTACAAATGGATCAGATATTTTTCTGAGGGGAGAGAAAACATCTGTCAGAGGCACATGAAGGAAACAGCCAGGATGTGGATTGAGAATACAAGCTGCAGGAGGTGAGGCTCACCAGAGGTGCAGGAGAGCCTCGAACAACTTTTGCAGTGGCTATTTATTGAGGGGATACACAACAGGTGTGAAGAGTGCTTAAGTAAAGAGTTCTTAAGGACGATATAAAAGGAAATGACATGCTCTTTCTCCATAACTCCCACAATGATGTACCATAAAATGTTTAAGGTTTGACATCTGATTCCAGAACACTGAGTTACTTGGGGGCTTGCCAGGAGACTGCCTTGCTGTCAGCGTTACCTTTGATGTGTTAAGAATCAGTGACTGTCCTTGCAAGCATGATGTTCATTCCTCCACAACCATCACTGGTGAAGAGTGTTCAGGAAGCCCAGTAATGAGCAGAACAGACATAAATATTGCAAAAATCAGTCAAATTGTGCATTGAATGGTCAGTTGACTGTGAGAGGCATAGCAGACTGAGTAAATATCTACGGAGCAATAGGAAAATCTTAACTGAAAATCTTGACCTGAGAAAGGTGTGGCTTTAACATCATGACAATGCACCAGTTTACATGGCACTCTCTGTGAGAAAGTTTGCAACCAGTAAACAGTAACTGTATTGGACCACCCTCCGTGCTCAGCTGATCCACCCCCCCACCCAGTGGCATTTTTTTCATCACTCAACGATAAGGGAAATATTGAAAGGAAGTCATTTTGATGACATTTAAGACATCAGGGTAATATGTTGATAGCTCTGATGGCTATTCCAGAGAAAGAGTTTCAAAATTGCTTTGAAGGGCTGACTAGGCAAATAGCTTTGAGTAAATAGCTGACTAGGCAAATAGTATTGGTAAACAGCTTCCTCAGGGAGTACTTCAAAGATGATCATAATGATATTTAGCAATGAGGTATATAGCAATTTTTCTAAGATGAGTTTGTGAACACAGTTGTCAGGCACTGTATAGCTACATATCTATAGATGGAAAGCTCTGCAAATGCATATGTACAAATTCTCAAAAGATTCTGAGAATATTTATGAAGCTTTTACCAACCCACGGATGATCTCATTTTAGTAGATGTGTAGCTTATACAAGGCTGCATTAAGGTGTCCTCCAAAGGCAGAAGAAGATACAGCTTTAAATTTTGAACTAGTAAAATCTGTTATCCAAAATGTGAGAGTACCCATCTGTGACAGTAAAATAAGATTTTATACATAAGTGAGTGATGGACTATTTTGATAAAATTCAGCACTCTGACCTGTGATTTGAAAATTTACTGATTGTCTTGCAGGAAATTGATGTATGTTTTATATATAAAAGGTTGAAAGAACATAACATTGACTAATCATGAAGTCAAAAAGAGAATGAGAATAAAACAAGAGTTTGTCGACTGCCCATTTTAGTACTGTTCATGATGGACGGAGTTCTGGCTAATCTCATATGAGCAGTCAGATGTTGAAGGTTAGACTATCTTATCTGAGGGATGCTTAAGTCAACTAATCTAGGCCTTCTTTTCTACTTAAACTTTTTCACAAATTTTCTCTGAATGTGTGTGTGTTTTTTCCCCTACAGAGAGAGAAAATGTTAGAGAACCTGAATTAAACATTCTTATTCACTGGGTAGTTTTCTTTGTATAAGTGAACAAATACATTTGTGTTTATCCATGAAAATGGATTGTATCCATCAGTCCACATCACTTTGGTTAATAATAAGGCCCTGCATGAAGACAGGTTCCTTCTTCCAGTGCTAACAAACTGGACTTGGAAGACCATAATCCAGGCCCTGTCCTGCACTGTGATTAATCTTCCAAGATAAACATGACTGGGTGGCTGAGCAGCCAACCCCCTCCTGTGGACTGTGATTTTTAGCTTGTCCTCTTTTGTGAGTTTAGGGAAAATTTTTCCTCAAAATGAGATGGCAATAGGAAGGTACATACATAGACTTTTTTGTGTATGTGGGTAAGGAATACATAGCAAAAAAAAAAATCATACACATTTTAAGAGTTGTTATCTATGTATTATTTTTCAAAATTGAAGTTGAATTGAATTACAGTTGCAGTGTGTGTGGTACAACGTTCACTCAAAACACGGCATTAATCATCTGGGCATGGCCGTTCATGCCTATAGTCCCTGAAATCTGGGAGGCTGAGGTGGGAGGATAACTTGAACTCAGGCAAGGCTCTGTCTCTAAAAATAAAAAAAAAAAGTTATCCAGGCATTTTGTTGGGTGTCTGTAGTCTTAGCTATTGGGCAGGTTGAAGCGGCATACTTGAACCCTGGAATCTGAGGTTGCTGTGAGCAAGGCTGACACTATGACACTTGCTCCTGGGCAAAAGAGTGAGATTCTGTCTCACAAACAAACAAACAAATAAACAAACAAAGCACAAAATAAAAAAACAAAGATGGCTTTAAAGGAGGGCTGGCACCACCATGGAATAGGTGGGACAGTCAAAGAAAATGGCTGAAACATGGTTGACCTTTGAGGAGCACAAGACCATTTTGAGGTGGTACTTGAAGTAAAAAATGTTGTGGAAATACAATTACAATGGAGCCATGAGTATGTGGGAACTTAAAGGCATGGATTAACATAGAAAATTGGCATGCACAGCAATACAAGTGGACACTTTGGTCATCATTGCTCAAGCAGTAGTTTACTGTAAGCAGACAGACTGATGGACTGTAATTGTCTGGACTGAATCTGATGGTTACCACTTGGCATACTTGTAATTGCCAAAGTCAAATGTGACTTGTAGTCATCCTAAGTTATTGGTATATATTGAATATTACAATTTCAATGTTGTTTTTTCTTTTCTTAAACTTTATATTTTTTAGCACCATATGTGTGTGTATATATTATATTATTACATATGCACACACACACACATATAACTTTGATCAATGCCTGACACAGGGTAAGTGACACAAAAGAGTTAGAATAACCTTTACTGGACGGAATGAGATCTTTCTGAGATAACAGAATTTAATTCACTGGTGTGAAAATTCAAGCATCGGTTTCACTGGTGAATGGCACCAGGACAGAAGCGTGGTCTTTCCTCTGCATGCATTAGTTCCTAGCACATCACCTCAGGAAGGAGAGTGAAATGAGGAGATACATGTTATGATGATTGAGGTGTCAGTAGTATGTCATGTGATATGTCTGTAGGCCTTCAGGCTACATTATGTGGGTTTCTGGTCTGAAACAAAAATAGAACTTAGGAATGAATTTTTGCCATTTCTTCTCCTGGACAAATCCATGAAGTTGAAGCTTTAGGATCTGGACATTTTCTCTTTCTGTTCATCCTCAGAAAGACTGCGTAAGAGCTTAATGAAGTATTTCTAGTCATGGACCTGCTATTTTATGTACTTCACCTACATGTTGGTATTCTTTAAACAGGATTTAATCAAATAGGATATGTCCCTTATCCCTACTATTTATTTTGCCATAAGTCACTTGCTTATTATAGCATGCTCACATCTGTAAGCATGATTGACAATTTTAGAGATTTTCCCATACCAGAAATAGAAGTCAAAGCATGATAATGTTTGAAAAGATGTCAAGGAGTAGCTAATATAGTTCATAATATAATCTTTGAGAATCTCTGGTATACAAAGTAAGTCTAGGAAATTATGTATAATTATTAAATCTGAGTTTGTAGTTAAAATTTCATATCATATATACTCTGGGATTTTTTATAGTATGTGGTATCTCATTTTTTAAAATATGTCTCAGTTAATGTGACCTGCTGTAATTGAGTTTTTGCCTTATTATTAGATATCACTAAAGGGCATATTGGGCAATAGCTTGCTAAAAAAAACATAGATTTGACCAAAATATTATTTCTCATTTATGTCCACATAACTTTATAATAGTATATTTCACTAGACCTCATTTTCGTCATCTGTTAAATGGGGATAATGTTACCAGGCCTTATGTCCACAGATTTATAGTGAAGATCATCTGGAGTATAAGAATGTGGAAGTGATTTAAATATATTCTGAGAAGGGACACTAAAAAGGGGTCATCCAGGAATATGGAAAGAAAGCCTAACTTAGGGAAGTCTGGAGACACCCACTCCTGAGAATGTGGGTATGAGATAACCTAGGTAACCAATGACCAGGGGAAAGAGACGATAATCAATGACCAATAGAAAAGGGCAATACTGCCTTGAAGCACGGAGAAGCCAAAGACTTGCAGCTAATTGCAAACAGAAAGGAAGAAGATATTTGTACCTCTGCATGGCCTGGGCATCTTTATCTCATACCTTTTCTCCATCATGAGAGGGACCGCTTCCAACTCTCTTTGGAAGTGCTCTAAACTCTCGATTTTCGCATTGTTCTTAATAAAATTTCTCTTAATTACACTGAAACTTGTATGGGTTACTTTTGATCTCTATTCGCCCTGCTTGTGCGGCTCTAGTCTTATTTTCTCTTCCCATTCATTTTTGCTTACAATTACTGCCGTGTGTGGTTGAACTTTTAGTTTAGCTGAATAATCCAACTAGGTCAACTGGATGTGGGGAACTGAGACCCCTGACTCACAACATATTCTACATATGCAAAGTGAAATTTCCTGTACTCTAATTATTATCACTATTTTTGTTAACAATAGTTCCATTTAAGCTTGTAAGTTGTTGTTGAATTAACATCTCTCTTGACACACACCAAGTGAATTAAAAAGGCCCAAGAAACCAACAGTGGCCCTTTCCAAGTTTTCTTTAAATGGTGACTCAGAAAAAAATAGCTCTGTACAACGAAAATTATATGGCTATTTGATTTTATCATCTTGAAATAAAACTTTATTGCATTCATAATTGAAAACATGTGCCCGAAACATGATAAAAACAGTTTTTATTTCAGCTATGGCTGTAGACGTTCACTGTGTTTATCACCAAATCACGAGTATGAGCCACACATTAATTGTCACACCAGCTACATTTATAGAAGTAACCGGTACTTGATGAGTTAAGCTCTTGGTTCATTTCCAAAATGACATTCAAGTTTTGACAGAACTTCTTCCCTGGGGTTAGTTCTTCTAATACAGCAGAGAATTGCCAAACCAACGCTTGGAAGAACAAATAGTATTTCTGCGATTTTTCAGCTGAGTAATTCCTGACAGTACTTTAGAAGCATGAAGAAAGTCAACTTTTGGAGATCTGCAGTACAAACTGAAGCATATCATCACCCCAAGAGATAAAATACTTTACACTGCCAAATGGAATCAAGTCACTGGCAATATCAACGATAAGCACTCTGTCATATTTTTGTTGTAATTTTGTGTGATAGACTCTAAGGACATTCAGTATATGTCATATTTTAAGACTACAAATAATTTTTTAACCTTTAATAAAAAAAGTCAAGCACTGTTTCCTCTATCCAATGCCTTATTCATCCAAAAGACAAAGCCATTGCTTAAAGCTGGGTTTGGAAATCAAATTATTCATTCTTAAATAACATTGAAATTTATAGCATGATAAGAGCATTCTCTGTAGAATTTTTCTAATCGTCCTGCTGACAAGGGAACATTTCTAGTATACACAGAGGAATTCAGTAATTCACTAGCAAGTTACAGTATCTTATTCCTAATTTAGCATCTGAGTGTCTATCAAAAAGAGACAGTATATATTGTCATGTGAAAGTCAACCTTACTACATGTTAAATTTAATGAAATACAGTATTAAGAATTTAACCATGAAGACAGCTAAAACTGACAAGTCACTGGCAATGTAGCTAACATAATTTATCTTTTTGAATGCAACAGCCACTAGTTTATGCTAATTACAGTCAGTCTTTTTAAAATGAAAAGAAACTTAATGGTAAGAGCATGTCTAACTATACCACCAAAAATAAATTTTCAAGTACATTCAGTTTTTCAAATAATACATATTATGAGAGTATATAATGTTTATAATGAGATTACAAAAATAAGTGTTATTTTTAAAGGCTGCTTCTCTTTGCAAACAAACTTCGTGATTTGCATTTTATAAGGATTTTCTTCTACTTATTGGTCAATGAAAGGCTTAAATATCAGTAAATATATATTCCTCTAGGTCATGAAATTCCATAAATTAACATAAAATTTTCAAAGGAAACATTTATCTTTCCCAACAATTACTGTTTAAAGAATCGACTCATATTAATATCTTGCTTCTGGATCCCATTATATGTACTATGGGAGATCTATCAGTCAGGGTTCAGTTATAGTGAAAAGAATGCATTCCTGCTTAGCATAACCACAAAGGCATTTATTTCAGGTTTCTAAATGGATTAGAGAATTATTGGGAGGACCAAAGTACTAAGAGACTCTCTGTGGAGGTTGATGGACAGATTAACAAAGCCGTGCCACAGGACTGTTCCCCACAGGAACTGCTGCCCTGTTAAGATACCTCTACTGTAGCTGCTGTTTCAGACTCTGCTTTAAGCAGAAAATTACCACCGGTCAAATTGGGAACCCCGTCTAAGGAAAGAGGCTCATACTATGTAGGACGCTTTGTTTGGCAAATATATGTCTCAGAAAAAAAAAAAAAAACAGCTTAGTGCAACTAATATTATATGGCTATTTGTTTTTACCATCTTGAAATAAAACTTTATTCTGACAATTAGTAATAACAGCAAGAATCCTACTACTATACTTCTGTTGTGGTAACTTGGTATAACAAAATTTAAAGAATACCCATTTTATGCCATATTCCAAAATACAATAATTTCTTAATATTTAATCACGATGGCATAGAGTGTTCTCTCAACCCAAGGCCTTATTCTAGTAAATAAGGAAAACAAAAGTAAAACACATACCAAAAACTTTGCTTGGAGTGTTGTTTCCTTTGGAAATGAAATTCGCATTCTAATATAATATCTAAATTAATGTCGTATTTCAAATATTCTAAACATTAACAATTTTCTTTCTTAATATGAGCTGTGTTGCTAGTCACACTCATATTTGAGTGCTGATTAGATTCCTTGCAGTTCTATGGAATGGGTCCAATCTTTCTTCCAAATATAGATACCTAGCATTTGAAATTACATTTCCTGTATTTGCCAATTTTTCAAATTTTTTCTTTTTTTTTTTTTAATGTTCACCCTGGGTTCATTCTCATACTAATCACATGGTCATTTCCTTTATTTGTTTACAATATAATTCATATTTGTACAGTTTTTAAAATTGTATTCCAAGCCATATTTCACTTCAGGGCTTCATATTCATGTAGACTGCTAAATGTAATCGGGCCAAATGTGAAATTATCACCTTTCTAAATACTGGCTCCTTCTCTAGTTTGTTCTTTTTTAAGTCAATAGATCCACCAGGAACAATCTTCAGCAACAAATCCAGAAATTATTCTAAATTCCTCCTACTAACTCATCTGCCCTTATAAAAATTAACATTGGGTTTTATCAATTCCAATTTCTAAACAGTTGTGAAATCTACACACTTTTTTTTCATCCCCTCTGACACTATCTATGTATCCTTCTTTGACAAATACAGTGTTATCCCAATAGATCTCTAAATGTTTTCTTTTATTCGATTTCATCGTTTTTAATGACATTACTACAGTTATTTTACTTTTTCAATCTAATCTTTCCTTAGCCTCTGATTTTTTCCAGAAAAAAAAGTCCTACTTTTAGCCAATCAGATTTTATGATGGCTCATATATTCAGTATAAGCTTGATATGCAAGGGGGTCTTCAAAACATTTATGAACAATGCATATTATACATGTTATGTATATATTTCAAAATATTTTAGCACCAAAAACCATTGACTGACTTGTTATAACATGTCTGAATAAAACCTAGTTCAAGCCATCAAGAAGGATAACATATCAGTTTGAAGCAAACTTCTATCACAATAACATGAATTCTGCTAATCTTGAAGCAAGGACAAGTTATTAAATTTATAGTGAAGAAATTGTGGAAAAATAGGGAAATCATTGATGCTTTATGAAAAGTTCATGGGGATAATTCTCTGAAGAAATCAACACTCTACAAACAGATAACTTATTTTAAGAAAGGACAAGATGATGTTACACATAACTCCGCACAGGTGCAGATCCTCTATATCAATTTGAAGGAAAGAGGTTCATCTTGTTCATGCTCTAATTGAAGAGCACCAACTTTTCACAGCAGAAGCAATAGCCAATATTGCTGGACATTTCAACTGGTTCAGCTTACACAAATCACTGGGTGGCACCTGTGCCTCAACAGAGTAGGGCGCCAGCCCCACATGCTGGATGTGATGGGTTCAAACCCAGCCCCAGCCAAAAACTAAACAAACAAACAAACAAATGGGGGGCACCTGTGGCTCAAAGGAGTAGGGTGCAGGTCCCATATGCTGGAGGTGGCGGGTTCAAACCCAGCCCCAGCAAGAAAATGCAAACAAACAAACAAACGAAAAACCCAAAACAAAAAATTTGAACAAACTTCCTACTCCGTGGGAAAAACCATTGCACCTAGATCAGCTACAGACAAGAGCAATGGAGATTTTAAAATTGTGGATTCAAGATCCCAAATCTTTTCTTTAGAGAACTGTAGCAGAAGTAGAACACAGATCTACCAGAATGATGCTGGAGATAAAGCACAATCAAACCAATGGCTACTAAGAGGTGGAAGCGGTCAGGTTAAAGCAAAGGCAGAAGGGTGAAGAGCAAAACTGACAAGAGGTTTTTGGGATGTTAAAAGATATTTTACTTGATTTTCTGGAAGAATAAATAATGATAATATGTCAGTGTTTTAAGAAAATTAATCATAACTTTGGCAGAAAAATGCAGAGCAAAGCTTCACAAGAGAGTCTGCCACTATGAAAATGCTTCTGCTTATTCTTTGCATCAGAAAAGGGCAATTTTTGAAGATCTACCAACAATGCGTATAAGTATTCCTTTCTTTTTGTATCTGTATCAGCATGTATTGCTTTTTGAATATTTTTATAACAGCCCTTTGACAGAGGTAAGGTGGTTTTAATTTGTATTTCACTAATGATTAGTGATGTTGAACATATTTTCATGTTTATTGGTCATTGTCTATGGAAAAACTTCATGCTTTTTGCCCACTTTCTGATGGATTTTTTTTTTTTATTTTGTAAGACAGAATTTATTCACAGAAAAGAATACAGAAAACATTAAGGCTCCTGGTAGAGGGAGAGAATTCTAGTGGGGAGAGAGAAGCTCTCTCCATTTCTCTCCCAGTCTTTCCCCATCTCCTCCTTTAGGCCTTTAGT